>VWPW01013323.1:5622-16006 GCA_013389825.1 Crypturellus undulatus
CCTTCCTTCCTCCCTCCCTTCCTCCCTTCCTCCCTTCCTCCTTTCCTCCTTTCCTCCCTTCCTCCTTTCCTCAGAGATAGATGTATTGTAAAATACTAGCATATTTTTTCCCCTCAATCCAAAAAACAATGCACTTTTTACACATTCAGAAAAGTTTCAGATCTGTCATTGATCTCCGGGAATTTCTAACCCTTTTGAAAGTTTATTTCTCATTGAAAACTCATCAGATAAAGACCTAAATTGAAAAAGGATGTTCTCATAAGTTAAGGCATTGGACAGGAACTCAGGGACTCATGTTTCAAGCCCTGGATCTGCTACAGACTTATTTTGTGATTCTGGTTGTGATCCAGCAATGCACTTAAATGGGTGTTTAATTTAAAATGCGGGTGTAGTCCCGTGGACATTAAACACAGACTTAAGTCCTTGTTGAATGGGAGATTTAGTTTGTCTGAGCTCATTTCTCTAGCTGTAAAATGGGGATAATACTTATATATTCTGCCCTAGTTTATTTTTACAGAAAACCTTCTGGTGCAAAAACTCAGACCTATGCAACATAGACCACCCGATCTCTGAGGCCTGTAAATATAGTAATATGCTGCAAAGCAATGATGGTCAATGAAATAGCTTCCACTCATCTTTTGGAAGCATCATATGGCTATGAAAGTATCATTTACATGGAAACTTCATTTACTAGCTTCTTCTAGCTTACTGTAGTTTAATATAGCTCATTAGCATTTTAGTTCAATTTAAGGCTTAACTGCATCTTTAAGGATACATATATGACCTATATGACCAACTGCACGCTACATTGCATAACGTGCATTATAAGTTAACTTCTACATTTATCTTCTCCCATTAGGATGCTTTATTTGTGCACAGTTAGGGAGAAACAGGCATTGTGTGCATGTGCGGGACTGCCTACCTGAAAGTTTCTGATAGGCCTGAGGTCTTTAAGACCCACACCCACAGTCTTGTTCCTCCTGTCCATCAGAAGGTCCAAGACCTGGCTCTATACCGAGAAGACAACCAGGAGATTATCAATTGCTTCAGAGATGTAAAATAAACACTTTTTCTACATATGTTTATTGACTACTTACTCAACTTGGATGTAATTGGGGTCATTAGGGAAACATAAGCAGCTCAGTGCCTGTCAATACCTCACCTTTAAAATATTCAGTACGTTTGGTGTTACATGATGTTTAACAAGCTGG
Source organism: Crypturellus undulatus (assembly GCA_013389825.1). NCBI lineage: Eukaryota > Metazoa > Chordata > Aves > Tinamiformes > Tinamidae > Crypturellus > Crypturellus undulatus. Next base: position 6,834 of record VWPW01013323.1, read on the forward strand.
CCTTTTCATGTGAACACAGTTGTTGTTGCCACACAGGCAGCAAGAAAGGTGCTGTTCCTGCTCACACACTTTTTTTTAATGACCTTTTTTTTCCCCCATCCCTAGTTTTGAAGTATGTTTAGAACTAAACATACTTCAAAAATCTAATTGAAAATTTGGTTAAAGAAAACATCTATGTGAAAGCAAAGGAAAACCCAGAGCAAAGAAGCAAAGGGGAAAAAAGGCCAGGATGAAAAGTTGAACTGGAGTATCTTCATGCATTATGACATTTGGTAAATGTAAATCAAGCCACCTTCAGGATGTCAAAAGCAAAATTTTCAACAGTGCTTCTGATGACTGCGGGATTGCTGAAGAATCCCATCATCAGCAAACCATAAAGAATAAAGCAACAGCTATCAGTAATGTGCAGATGTTATCAGGATATGACTTCAGCACAGCTATGCATCCCGATGGAGAGACAAAACTGCAGATGTTTAACACACTATTGTGGAAGCTAACTACAAACTATTCTATTTTAATTATTTAAATTTTACACAAAAGGCATATTCTGTGTCTTTTGCCTCTCTTGCCAGTGCAAGTTAATCGTTCCTGTAAATAAAAGCAAGCGACTTTTTTACTGAGCTAATTAAAGCTGTTAATATTTCTGAACAGGCTGATAGATAAATGTTTCCATTTCAATTACACTTTGAAATAAACAAACAAACAAGAGAAGCCCAGACATCCTGTGTTCAGAGATCAAAATAAACTATGTTTTTCTATTTTAACAGAGAAGTAAGAAGAAACCAGAATTAGTTCAGACAATGGAGACATATTTTTACAATGCAGATCAGGAAGACAAACAAAATTAAAAGACAAAGTGACAAAATTAGTTTAAAAGATAAAAGTAAGTCTAGTAACTTGAAATCAACATTATTGTGAAAAACAAAATACCAAAATACCAGCTGTATCAACTTTAACCCATGTGAGTAACTTTTTCTGTGTCGGAAATGTAATGTTTGAGCATGGTTTCTCTAAAGCTACTTGTGCGTGTATTTGTGGGGTTAGGTCCTAGCACTGGCTTCCGCAAGCTGCAAGAGTTTAGAAGTCTGAAGTGAAATACAAACATGATGGATGGCTCTTTCCACAGTTTTCACCAGTCTCGGAAACTTCTGAATGTGGAAAGTAAGGAAACTTGCTGGGGAAAGGCCCTAGGCACAAGACAAAAACATGAGGTCACAACTTCGCTATAAAAATACAAATAATTCCCACTTTTGTCACTGATTTTTCACTTCCTTGCTGCAGTAAAAAAAAAAGTCAAAGTCATGTTCCCGAATGCGAGGATCACTTTCCCAATAAATAGAAATAGAGTAGAAATAGAATTAAAATCAAATAAAATACCTTTGGTGTTATTTCCTTGCCAAACCGCATTATTGTCTTCAATATTAGATCAATTGTTTTGTTTTAAAACCAGCTCCAGGTCTAACAGTTGTGGCTGAAATAGGTCAGTTTACTAGTGCCCTCTTCTGCTTTACATCGGTCTCTGCTGCCCTCTTCTAACCTCTGTTCTCCCTCCAGCAGTTTCTGTTCTTGCACGCAGTGATCCAGCAGGACCTTGGCCCCCTCAGGTCCCTCATGTCAAACAAGCAGGCATCTACTACATTACACGGCCTGAAGGTGACTGCGCAGACGGGGAGAGAAAGGGAGAGAAAAAGAAAGTCCTTGGAAAAGCAGGATGGCATCCCTGAGCAAAAATCCATCAATCACACCAGTCCAGCTATCTCAATTAACCCTTAGTTAAGCTGGGACCTCCTGGAGAAGCTGAAAGGGGTTGGAGGGAATAAGAGATGCTATCTGCCACAAGGATTACCATTCTACATGCGGATCAAAGACAATTCCACATTTTACCCTAGTGATTAGCTGTAATTAAATAAAGTAAGTCTGTTTAAACTTCATTAGCAGCAAGACGTTTGCTACAGCAGAGTGGGCACAAATCATCCATTCTTAATTAAAAGATAATCCACAGGATGACCATAATCTTCTTCTAAAAATATGCCATTTCCCCCTGAAAGATTTCTTCATCAAATAAGGATAAATAACAGTTTCCCTGTGTTTAAGCTACGAAGGAATGGATGCTCCTTGCTGCTTGCTTGAGTGAGTGCTGAATGTGCCTGATAACACCACTTTGGCATGCTATTATCTAAAATGGTAGAATACCTCACTTCAGCAAAGTCTGACATAAATCTTTGAAAACAAAGACATTGCATATGTATGAGCTGAAATAGATATGACAGTGTTGGCACATTAATATTCCTGTCACTGGGGGGGTTTCAAACTTTTAAGGAGATGATATCAATGGATTCAAGCTGTAGCTGGTGGAAGAGGGCAATGTACTATGGGACAGTTATTAATTAGGTACAGCCAAACATATTGAATAACACAGAATAATGTCAAAAATAGATCACAACGCAGACTTTCAAGAACAATTAAGTGAAACACAAATCAAGACCTCTTGGGATCTTACTGCTACTATGATCTGGGAGGGCTCATCCTAACCAACAGCAAAAGGACATCTTCCCTCTTGCTTCTGTAGCCCCTTTACTGCTGCATGGGCAACACATGCTTTCAATTACTTCAGCACAGTCCTCATTAAAAAGTAACTGCAAAGTGAACAGTTGCATTTGGACTGAGAGTGGCCCTAACATAGCTTGATACAAGGATATTTAGTCGTAGATAGGCTGTGGTACAGCATGCTCATGTATAAACCATGTAGAAGTCGCTTTGAGATGCCAGCTAATTCTTTTGGTGTTAGCCACAGCACACGAGGAAGGGAAGGTGGATGTTAACAAAACCAGCAACACACTCATGTCTCTTCAGCAGTAACAAAGCTGAAAAAAATCCCCAAATCATTCTGAGGAGAAAGGAAAAAGGGAAAAGCCTCTATATTTATGCTCCTTTTGAATGGCATGTACATTGCTTCCTAAGCCTTGGCTGTTGTGTGTAATGAGAACATAACACAGTGAACTCCCCTTGCACAGGGCAGACCGCAGTAATTCGGGGCTGCAGGTACCAAGCTTTTGATTTGCAAGGACTATGGGACAGCATCTGTTAGCTCAATAAAGCACCTTCCGTGTCTTCTGAGCCATAAAAATAAATGAGGAACATGAAAGCCACTTAATTCCAAGAAGAGAATTCAGACACCAATGCTAGAATCAGAATGTAATTCTGTGCATAGCTCCCTTCATTTTTCATTCTAGTTTAATACAGAAAGATTCACAAACAGTGACCACATCTCCTCGCAGCCTGCACTAGTCCAGTCACACGCTGACCTTCAGATTCAGGATATAAGGGCTGCTTAAAGCTTTTCTACACACAGACTTTGCTTTCTGGCTCTCTAGCTGCTTCTCGTTCTCTCTTTCCTTCTCTCGTTCTTTCTTTCCTTCCTTCCTTGCTTTTTTCTTTCCTCATCTCCTTTTTTTTTCCTCCACAGTTCTGCATCTGTGGCAGGCTGGTCTGAGCCCTGACACCTGACATTCAATAACCTCTCAGCAGGCATGGACAAAGGCCTCAAAAATTCCTCTTTCGCAAACAGGCATGAAACTATCTCCAGATAAAGGCATCTCAAACGCACTCGATGACAAGTCAGCTCTTTTAGCCTGTTACAGGAGAGCACTGCTCACCTCCAAATATTTTTAGACTTTACTAATATAATCCTGCAGAGATGCTTAGGTCAGTGCTTTCAAAACAACTAGAAATACATCTGTGCTTTGTTTTTGATTTAACTCTTTTATTACACTAATGCTATCTGTCATTTCCTGCGTGTGTCAGCATTGCTTCTGAATGGCAAAAACGTCACGGATACACCATGCAAAAAAGAAAGAATCTTGTACCCTGCTATGATAAGCAACTCTGCTTTGAAAAGAAAAGAAAAAAATACAAGTTGATAGATTATCTGGCAACAGTGAGCTATTATATATCCATAGTCTTGCACTAAGACTCTGGAAGTCAACAGTATAAGCAGTATTGCTTATAAGCTCCCGCCTTCAGTTAGGTCCTGATTCCTTTGTAGCTCTACTGTTCAATTTTGAAATAGGGTTAGATTAATATTTGAAACTGTTGATCGAATTCTCAGTATCCATGGATCAGATTATGCCTCTCTCCTTTACACAAAGTAGTATTTTATATCCCCAAGTAACAAGACCCTTAAGCACAGGCATAACTTTAAGCACATGTGTAAACCCACCAAAGTCAATGAGACTCCTGCTTCGGCTTAACATTGTGTACTTGCATATATGCCTTGCTGAACTAAGGCTTACATATTAATCCATGTGAGGAAAGGAGACACATTATGACTTCATGAGCAATACATTGTCTTGGGAATAAGATATTTTCCTAATTATTTTAGTGCTGCACTCTTTAGAAATTATAACAACAGTAAACTCTAATGGGACTTGAAGAGCTGTTCATAAAAACCAAAAGATTTTAAAATAAGGTAGCTGTAACTCACTACAATTTACTATCAGAAAAAGACAGACCGCAAAACACAATTGCCCCAAACAGTTTTCTTTTTCACCAAAAATCAGCCCATTTTTTTAATCAAAGAACTCATTCTATATTAACTAGGCAAAACATCCCTGGTATGAAACCATTGATATACAGTAAGGAAAGAAAATGAAGTCACTGTATTCTTTAAAATGTAGTCTTTCATGTCAGTTCATTGCAAAAAATAATGAATTATAGACTCTTCTTCTTCCTAGTGCATTTTTAGGATAGTTTACATTTCTCAGGAATGGCTTAAATACCTCACCGCCTACTGCAGAATGTTCTCATGAAGGCAAAAAAAAAAAAAAAAAAGGGCATTTTCTTTTGCAGTTTGATTGTATGGATTTCTTACTACCATTCAGGTGCAAGAAAAATGTAGAGCCTGTTTAAAGAAAAAGCACTAATATGTTTGAAAGCGTTTATATAATGCAAAAGTTACATGGAAAAATATCTAATCAGATAAAAAGAGAAATCCAATCCATACATATGGCTTTTAGTACAGTATGAAGATTCTGCAAATCCTCTGATAAAAACAAACTAATAAAGTTGCCTTGTAAAGTGAACTACAGATAAGGATGCATCTATTTTCCTTGTAAACACTACTTCTGAAGATTTGCACATAATATAGAAATGATATCCACGTACCATGTTTAAACAGCTAGTATAACTAGCACAGACCTTCTGTGCCTTTATATGCTTTGAATTTCCTTCTGACAAGTAAATCATATCTTTTCCCCTTTTGATTTATGAGACTGGATTTATTATGATTTCATTTTTTTAAAAAAGAAATAGAGATTAAGCATGAGAGGTCAGGATTTACAGAAAGTACAGTGGCTGGACCTCCCCCCTCCAATTCTACTTATGCTATGTTTCTGTGCCTACAAAGATTCTGTTGTGTCTGTTTTCTAAATTCTTTAAAAATATATTACTTAAAAGTAATATCAAATTATTGGAGCAGCAACTGCTGCTTTTTGTTTTGATTCTCCCACGCTCATGTGTCTACGTTGTTTATTTTATTTGATCATTGAGGGCTAGATATTACTGTGTAAATAAATCTGCTGGGCCTCTGCAGAATATCAGTGAAGTCAATTGTGTTTCACATATACAAACAGCCTTATTTGTGCCAATCACACTGTAAAACTAGGCAAGATATTGATATAGTTCTGTTGATCAGATACTCTATATACAAATTAAAACAATGAGGATGTTTTACACATTTTGTAGATTCTGCCTCTATCCTGTAAATAAATGAGTAATCCTAGTTGCTTGGAAAAGCCTTTCTGTATACAGGAAAGAGAAAAAGAGAAATATAAATACAGATGCATGTATTTAATTCTATATAACAGTAAGCAGATACATGTAATAATGAAATATTTGAACATTCTTTCATTTTATTGACAGATTCTTAAGAAATGTGAAATTTATTAGTACTAGAGAAAGAAACACTAAATAAATTCACCTGAATAGAGTAACACATGCCTGTGCTTCCAGACAGTTTTTTAAAAAAAGTCCTGTCTGGCTTAAAATAGTCTTGAAAGATGACTTGCCTGGATCAACCCTTTCTGACAGTCTTAAATTCTGATTTGCAATGCAATTTTTTTTTAAGTTGTTATACTGCAATGTCTTCTTGCTCCTAGGAGACAGTTCAGAGCATTTCAGCTGCCACCAAAGTTGCAATGATTCTTTATAGTAAAAAGTAATACTGCATACATAAAAAATGTAAAATATAATGCAGAGTCCTAAGTATCACAGCAAAGGAGTTTTTCATCTTAGCATTTGGTTGGTATTTATCAGATTACTATCTGTAGACAAATTGTTTTAAGCAGAACTATGATGATAAGTAAATCTTCTGCCAGCTTAAGTCAGTTCTAGTCCCAATACAACAACAACTGCAAGAGAGATTCGGGTAGGTACTGCTTCATTACACTTCCCACTATACTTATTTACCATTCCAAAATCCTTGATTTAATAGCAGTCATTCTAACCTAGCCCACTGAACACAGTTTAACAGTTTTTTGGACTTTGTGATAACAGAACTTGCATAAGTTTTGGAAACCTATAGCAGTATGTTGCTACAATTGTGAAGCATGAAAGATATAAACAGAATAAGATTTTTACATACAGACACCTCCTCTCATTGGATAAATCTTCAGCTGTTTTGCAGGAAATGTGTCGCTTGGTCTGAAGAAACACATTTATCTGTTTATAATTTTGTTCTCTATAAAGAAGGAACTAAAATGCATAAATCTATTCGATACCAAAAAAAACATGGGCTCAACACAGATACTCAAAAAAATATTGGTCTTTGAAAGCAGCAGATCTAAAGAACAGCCGGAAAGTTCCCAAACTTGCTTAATTTTTCCAGCTATACCTATGAGTCTACTAAATCTTATTACCTCTACCTACAAGCCTTGTCCTCATTCAGAAAAGGTGGGCACTGCATAGCATCCTGAGGGCTACCACAAGGGATCTTTCCCAAAGGCCAGCTCATATTCCCATTGACTTCAGGGCCACCTGTCCAAGTCAGACTCTAACGTGTCAATCTGGGTTTAAATCAGGACTTACATCTAGAGCTTAAGAATTTCAGCATACCTTAGGAATCAGTGCATGGAAACAACTATACTACCTATTCTTGACACTTAATAATTCAATAAAGGCGCAGTTGTAGATGACTAGAAAGTCCCTCTGCCCTCAACGTGGGCAAATTCAAGACCTTTCGAGAGAAAACCCCGGACGTTCTCCTTTGCCTCACATCAGTCATAGGATGCCACCACAGGATGGACAGACGGGTGGCGGGGCCCACGTGCTGCGGGCAGCAGCACAGAGCAGGGGGGCACGGACAGCCTTGTGTGCGCCCCAGCACGCAGCTGGCTGCCTCCAGCATTCCCCTCGGGCAGCACTCACTGCCTTGTTGAGGGCCTACCCTACGTGGGCAGGCGGCACGTCTGCCCTCAAACCTGTCCCCAGGGATGCTTCTGCTTGCAGTAAGGCCACAAGCTGTATTAAGGTGGAGGATATAATTGTGCAAGAAGTTACTGTGAGTGAGTACCCACAGAGAGGCCTAGCTTGCTGAGCTAGATAGAGTTATCCCTATTTTGTACATGATGCTGGTAGCACACACCTGCAGGTGCAGCTGAACTCCAGAGATCCAGTATCAAGTTCCAGTATCAAGTGAAGCAGCCACCAAACATCCTGATTGTAGGGGAGTGGCCAAGAAAGACACAAAGGAGGGCACTGAGACCAAGCTGAGCGACAGGTCGGCGAATGAAGACTGTTTCTCCTGGGTGACAACCTACTAGAGGCCAAAGGAAGACTAAAAGCACATACTGATGAGCTAAATGTGCAGCCTGGTACAAGAAAGGAACTGGAGGCTGCTATGCACAGCTGAGCAGAACCCAGACCATCTATCAAGGAGCTAAACAAAACATTATCAAAAGTAACCATCCAAACCACAGTGCCTCACGGGTCATATGAGGTTGCTACAGATTCAGCCACAGCAATGGTGGAGAAACTGAAGAGAAGTGGTTAAAGCCAGGGCCATGCTGACATAAAAAGAAAGTTCACACATTCATTGTTTGAGGTAGGAGAAAAGAAGTGATATACAAAAGTTATTCAGGGCATCTGTGAAAGCAGAAGTGTCGGAAGGGGAGGGATCTCACACCACCAGCAAAGATAAAAACAAGCAGCAAGGAGACTAGTTTGAACTTCAGAACTCATGAAGGGCAAAGAGACCTCACAGACCACAGTAAGGTGGAAGTAAAAGCCACGTCCCTAGGGCACTGTGTTCAAGAAATGTTGCCCCTTGCAAGTCAACAAAACTTTTTAATAATTCACAAAGAAAGCGGAAACAAAAAGGACAGAACCTGGAGGAAAGAGCACAGTTTGGAGGAGGACAGAGATGTGAGAAATCCATCCATGTTAGCCTGGCTTGCATGTTAGTCACAATTGCAACATCTCTGTGGATGCTATTCTCAATAAAGAATCAATTTATTTTTACCAGTGATGTGATACATGAGGCACTGAACTTAAACCAACAATAGATTCTTTTTCTGGTTGTTCATATATATGTGTGTGTCTTGGTGTGTGTTTTGTATGTATGCATATATACATATACACATATTGCCTCATCACCATGACGTATTTTAGTGTGTATGTGTGTGAGTATATATATATATGTGTACATATAAACATATATATTACAAAAAATATAAAATTACTCTAATGTACAAAAAATGTATATCACCTCATCACCATGATATATTGTTAGTGTGTTAGTATATGTATATGTGTCACATATATATACATACACACACACATGCATACACACTTAACAATACGTCATGGATATGAGGTGATACACATTTTTTGTACATTAGAGTGTAATTTTATACATTTTTAAAAAATATATGGAAGCATTCCTTATACTCCTGAATCACTCGCACAATTCCCTCCTAAACTGTCAGTTTTCAGTGGTAACATAAGCAGCATGGTTTTCAAAAAAGAATTTAGAGGAGAGCAGTTTGGTAACCTTGTCAGTCGGTTCCGGGAAGAAACTTGAAATGGAAGGGTAGGTCTGGATAAAAAGACACCGAGCAAAACAACAAAGGATGAAACAACCAGAGATTACGCTAGTTAGGTAAAAAGGGGCAGAGACA
>VWPW01013329.1:0-126801 GCA_013389825.1 Crypturellus undulatus
GGCGCCGCGCGGGGTTCCGGACACCCATTCCCGCCCCGGGGCCGCGCTCTGCCGCCTCCTGCCTCGCCGCCCGCTCTGCCTGCGGGGCCGGTCCCGGCCGTGAGGCGGCCCGGCCTGTGGCTCCCGCCGCACGGAGCTGCCTGTCCTCCTGCCCTGACCACCCTCGAAGGCGCCCCCGCTGCCGGTCCCGAAAGTTTGCAGCGGGTCACGGAGCGCCTGTTGCTCCCACCGTCGCTCTTGCCCCAAGCGTCCTGCCATGGCGGCACCTGCGCGTGGGCTGCACCCTCCGGGGAGTAACTTATCGGGAAGTTACTTCCTCCCAGCCGGTGGAGTAACCCGTGAATATGGAGCTAACGTAGGTGTTGTTGAGACTGCACCCCGCTGCTTCACTTCCCTTTGGAGTGGGATGAAGCGCACAGGTGTCCAGGCTTCCCTTCGGAGAACAGTCATGGGAATGCATGTGGCTGTTCCCCTTCCCTGGAGCATCGCTGCCCTGCTCAGGTGGCACTGATCTTACCGAAACTCAGTGAACACAGTTACGTTGTCTGCTTCTCAAAGTGTTGTGCACTGTCACCAGTGCAGAGAGTTACCATGCGGTCCGTGTTTCAGTAATCAGATGTAGCATGTACTTTTTTTTGTATTTAAAATAATGTCATGTGTTAGTGATCTTATTTGGCATCTTTGCTGTTCTAACGTCTAGGATCTGTACATCTCTTGCATACTTTCTGCTGCTGTCATGACAACCCAGCTCTGTGGATTCCCACTTAACCTGCCACCCCTGCGAGTTTTCCCTCTGTGCTCTTTGTAACTCTGGTGCGGTTGCATGAGTGCCAATATCGAAAGCAGGGCAGAGAGACTCCGTTGGGAGTTTCTTTCCCTGGGTCTTCTGTAAATCCCCATCTGTCCTCATGTAGATGCCAGTTGTTTAGGAACTTCCAAGGTATCCATTTTGGTCTGTCCTGGGTCTGCTCTCCTCCCAGTCTACCATAAGTTAGAACATCAGCTCTGTGTGGCCTTGCTGCCTCCAGGAAGAAAGCTGACTTTGGCTGTGTCTTTCCTTAACAGCATTACCCTGTTACTACAGTGCTGTTGGGTGTGTTTTTTTTTTTTTTCCTTCAGTTTTATTACAGTGTTTTATTAGAGATTAATGTTACTGCCCCTCTTTTATTAATGGAGGAGACTGAGGCAAAGGTGAAGACTGTTGCCACTGAAACATTTCCCAGTTAGTGTTTTGATTCTTCTTTGTAATTGCTTTTACCTTGCTTGTTTTAAAAACAACACAGTCTTTAATTAACTAAAATTATTTTTCTAAAACTCATGTGTGTCCTTAAATATTTTTGAAACTTAGCTGCTTGGCCTGCAGAAAGGCTGCTAGGTCAATGGACTTTTGAAAATGGTGCTGCCATCAAAATTAGTGATGTAGCTTCTGCGTGTTCCCTTGCTTGTGTCAGTATATACAGTGTATCAGATTGGAGAAATGATCTAATCATCACTATTTTTTTTGCTAGGTTTGTTTTCACAGGGTTTGGTTTTCCTAGACCATTGCATGGCTTCACAAACACTTGTGCCTGCACAAGTGTGGGGTGGGACTGAGCAGCCAGATGGCAGAACTACTGCTTTCAGCAGCCTTGTGAGCTGATTGTGTTTGTGCAGTTGAGGAATCAACTTTTTCCAAAGTTGTTTGATGTTGCATGTAAAATTCTAGGTTGATGAATAATTTGCTTGTGTTAAATGTTGGGAGACGGTGCGACTCTTAGCAGGCAAAGGGCTCGCAGGCAGCTTGGTCACTGGTTAGCTCACAAAGGTAAGATGTTGTCTTTGAAGAAGAGCTTCATCCTGTACAGCAAAAAATCCGCTTCAGGATTGGCATTTTCTAATCAGGGTACATTTTAAAATTTCTGCATAGAATCCTTTTAGAAGCTGTGTCCTTACGCCAAAATTTCTGGTTTAAGAGTAGCCATCTAAAATGAGTCTGCATGCGTATGTTTTTTTTAATCACGTTAATTACAGGGAGGATGAAAGCCATGTGAGCACGTATCCTCACATAAGCATGACTCATGTTCCTCACAGGTTTTTGAACAGTGGAAGTGGGCATGATCAAAGAGGCAGGTGGCTGAATCACTTGGACAAGGGGCTCTGGTGTGTTGTCTTCCAAGCAAAACCTGCTTGCAACACCTGCAAGTCCTCATAACTCTTTGTTGCTGAGCATGACAGCACGGCTTGAAGGGGAAAGAATTTGGGAGCAGGTATGAGGAGTGAGAGAAGATGGCAGGTTGGAAAGGGTGTAGACTTTGGATTCTGCCACTCTCCAGACATGGGTGAAGATACTTGGCACTTATCTCTTCGACTGTAGTTCCTAAAGCAAAGGCTACAGCATGTTGGTTGCAAGGCAGCTGCTGGGTCGGAGTGAGTCACAGAGTCAACAGGAGATAAGCAGAAGATGCAGAATCTGTCCAGCTGTGTCTCAATAGGCACTGACTTCTCTGGCAGTCTGTGTTGTCACTTTCATTGATCTGCCAACATTTTGCTCTATCACTACCTTCCCCAAACATCTTTTTTTTTTTTTTCTCCTGCCTATAATATCTCAGTCACTTATTAAAACACTCTTTCCCTATCTTCCAGTGCATATTCTGTAGGGATGTCCTTCCCTCTTACTTCTACTAGGGCAGTGTCTCTCAAACTACGGGAATGTAAGGAATTTTAAAGTTATTTTGCAGGTAGGGGAGCTGATAAAAAGTTTGAAGATGACTATCCCAGACAAAAATTTTTGCGTATGCAAAGGGTTATCCAAATTCCAGACAGTGTTCTTGAAACCCAATGTGATGAGTAAAGCTATGAAACACTCATAGTATCACCCTGATAGTAATAAGGGGTGTGTGTGTGTGTGTCTTTTTTTTTTCCTCCCCTCTCTCTTTCTCTCTTTCTGGAAATTTAGTTCTCTTTGTAGAAGATAACTCTAAGGAGATACAGGCAGAGTTGTAAACACATTTATACTCTTCTACCCTGCCTCCTGCTACTCTTGGGGAGAAAAAAAAAACTAAGTAGCCTTTTTTTCTTGCTTGCATTTCTGACAAATACCTCTTGTTGTTTTTCCCACTATGGTTTTGGGCAACATGGTCCCTAAAGCAGTGCTGTGTCCTGCCTTCCACTTTTGCTGCCTAAATGCAGTGCTCTGTCCTGCCTTCCACTTCTGCTGCCACTGGTGGGAAAGGGCTCTAGGTTTGCTCTGCCCGAGGCTATTTTCTTCTTCTAGCAGCCACATACTGAAAAGGAAGCATAAGCAGGTAGAAGAATGTTGCTACTGGGTGGGAAGGGCAAGTTTGCAAAAAGGGAATTATTTAAACTGTGCTATACGGAATGAGGAGGACTTTTTTTTTTTTTTTCCCTTAAAAATTATCACTTTTTTGTGATAATTTTTGCTTATTATAGAAGTTTCCCTTGACACACAGAAACTGTCTGAGTTTTTGATGCTGCACATTACCTGTCTTATCCTTCCACTGTCCAGCTACTTCATGCTGATGCCTTTCTCTTTGCAGAGAAAGTAACGTATGGCATCCAACATTTGCCAGTTGTTTGCTCCGTGTAGTCCCTTCACTGAGAGTGCCTGGGAGCAGACTGCCAGGGAACAAAAATGTTCTGATGGTGACCATCCAGACCTGACCCAAAGGCTAAGGGGAATAGATTACTCTGCGCGAGCCACTTACTATGTGGTAGCCAAGAACCAGATTTTCCAGCCAGAAAGGCTAATATGACCTGCACCCTGCTTCCTGTCCATCTGCAGGGCTCTTGGGAAAGGTGTTTACGAGGACTTGGTTGCATTAAGTGCCTTGATGATGACAGCTTGCTTATATCCTCCTCATCTTGCAGGAGAAGACTGTGCCGCACACATGAAGTGGTGCACGTAGCTGATGCACGTACCGGTGGCAAGGCCGGTCGGTGCCGAAGGGATGCAGTGTCCACCTGCGTGCGCTACCTTCATGTGTGCAGGGGCTTCAGGTGGGAGCATTGCTGACAACTGCGTCCTTTGCAGTTAAAATAATCTGTCTGGTTTGACCATCTTCAATAATTGAATCCCCTTGGATTCAGATACATTCTGTACATTACCCAGTTCTTATCCAAAGACTTAGATTGCAGATCCTATAGTTCCTTTCCTTGTTGAGGACTTGGACTATTCTGCAGCAACTGTTCCCTTTGGCCACAGGACAGGGAGAAAGATATGCTGCAGGGTGGATGTGCCAGACCTTTGAATTTCATTATGTTTTCAGGTCTCAGAGCAGTCAATTTGCAGATTCTGGAAGAGTAGTGGGTAATACTAACTCACCTGAATTCTTTGTTAATGAAGTTTGAAGGCATTTTCATTCAATAGTTTTAAAAGGAGAGACTATCTAATCTGGGGCCTATAAGCTTTCAGATTTTTTTTGAAAGCTGTAATTTTGCTCAATATGAATATAAACTCTGTGAGATAGAAAAGGTGATAGGGTTTGTTACCAGACATCGTTGTTGTTTGTTTGTTTGTTTGTCTTAATACTATGTTAAAACTAACTGGTAATGATTTGCTAGTAATTTAGCTAGACTGAAATAATATAAAATCTTCATCCACAGTCCCAAAATTCATTTCTCTTGAATGTTAAGTTGCCATCTGATACTTTCTTTTAAGACACTGAATGCAAAATACTTGTCTTTGTATGCATCTGTGTACACCCATATATGTAAATAAAAATATTATGACTTGTAGGTGTAGGTTTACATGCTTTTCCTCATTTTCTTGGCTGTAGTTTGTCTTCCTACCAGTCTCAATAACTTTGTTACATGCTTAAAAATTTGCAGTCTTGTGCTTGACTCATTGTTTTCATTGCTCTGTATTTCTTCACAGCATTTTTGGGTAATTTTGCCTGGAAACTTAACAAGATGTGAATTTCTTATAAACTTTAAAATACAAATAGTCTTCCCCCCGCCAGTCGCTTTTCAGAATTCAATTGTACCTTTTGGTTTTAGTATATCTGATACCCGAAGTTTGAACTGTCATTCTCCTACAGTAATTATTTGTGTGACAGAGGAGCTTTTTTTCTCTGTGCAATAATTTATAATAATATTTATTGTCACACCGTGTAATATTACACAACCACTATAATGATTGCTTGGTCATGGCTAAAGATCAACAGCAGTTGTAAAACAAAAACAGAGCAACAGAGCACATGGGCATGGAAGGACTTGGTGGTGCTATGTGTCTCTTTTCCTTTTGGTTTTGATGTCTGTGCTATGGTTTCTTAGAGACGATGTTAAATTGGCATAAATTGTGGCAGTTTTTGAGTGTTAAATGTTGGAATATGAAGTAGTGATTCTCACAAAGTGATGCTTTGCGGTGGAAATTTTAAAAATACACAGTAGTAGGTAAACATGTATTTTGGTGGGCATTGGCAGTGCCTTGCAAGGAATTCCCAGATGGTGAATGTACCTTGTCCCAGTGGTGGTTGAGAAGGGACGAAGTGCTTCATGCCTTGCAAAGAAACCACCTTTGCCTTCTGTGTCTAATATTACTTGCTGGAAATTGAGAAGCTAATAATTTAAGAGTTAAAATGATTTCAAGTTAGTAAAAGATTATAAAAGTGTAGCTTCGATTGTGGGTTAAATCTCTTATAACACCTTTATTATTGTAATATTATCTAGCGTTGAGTGCTAAAATAAGATAATCTGAAACTTTTTATTTTCTGCTTTCTGTTAGGAAAAGTAACACGTGGGTATAATCTGAAAATATGGACTGCTCTGGTCTGAAGCCTTAAATGACCTTTTAACTGCAGATCTCCAGATAGATGGATAGATGCTGTTGTTGGCAGCTCAGAAGTAATCAGGAAACAAAAATTTGGAAGGCAGGTCTATCTCAGTTTACATAGCTTACAGATCCAGGCTGTGATCAGACTGTGAATAAAATATAGTTATTGAATCTCTAGTTCATGGTTTTTGATTCAGTCAGGTCTCCTGCCACAATTAATAGAGTAAGCTCAATATACCCAGTTTTCTATTTTTAGTATTAACTGCTAGTTTCCAGTTAACTGTAAGCTTTATGTAGCACCAGTTTATTGTCTTCAGAAGTCCCCATGCCAGCTGAAACCAAGAACGCAGGAATTGCTTGGCTCACGTCGAGGTGGTGTCTCCATTGCTCCTAAAGAAAGGCAAGAAAGATGCAGATCATTTAAAAATAACAGTAAACTTGTCAGAGTTTGGCCACAACAGAAACTGTTGCTAGGCTGGAGGCCAAAACAAGTCCAGTTAGGCCCTGACCCTCATTAGCAAAGCTGTATGAAAATGCTTGACCTTTTTTTTTTTTTTTTTTTTTAATGGTGTTTATGCTTTTACAGAGTAAGACTTTGCCTCTATACTCAATTTAGCACCGTGGGCCTGTGTCTCAGGAGTGCGATGGGACAGCTCTGCTACTGTTAACTCATGAAGTGTCAAAAAACATCCTTAAAAACTAAGTCCGCTAGGAAGTACAGTATCTAAGAAATGGAATGTAACTGCTGAAACCAGTCATAGTGCTGCATTCAGATAGCTAATAACTTGAACTGATACATTTTCTGGATTTCCTGGCTTTTTAGAGCGCTATGGTTTATGCTGCTGACCAAAAGCCATGGTGTCCTCAGTGCAGCACTGCAGATGAAAGTAGATCTCTTTCCTGTATGACTTGTATGACCTTTTAAAAAGCCATTCATTTTCTTAACTGGGACCTTGGCAAAAGGGATCAGCGTAAGGAGCTTCATTTGTTAAGTGGGTTGCATTTTCCATTGGTCTTTAATGCTGTGTGAAAAGTATCCGACTGTTCACCCTTCAGTGATCTGAATGCGTGAGCTTTTTCAGATGAACCTCGCATACCTGGAAATGATAGAGGCTGTTTTTTTTATTATTTCTAGCTTGCACAAAAATTTTTAAAACAAATCTCAACATTTTAACAATTTTAAATTATAGCGATTTAGAAATTGATACCTTTACCAGTGAGGTAAAATGAGCAGATACAATTTGGAAAGTTTGTAGGCATTTTAAATTTTATTTATTTATTTATTTAGCTAAGAAAAGACCTGCCTGACCTGCCTGACTTCCTGAGATCTATTTAAGGCAGAAAAACAATCCCCTATTGCTTTTTTTTATCCCATATTCCCCATCTCCACTGCTCTCATCCCTATATGTTGTGGGATATTTGTTGCAATTGTCATGTCTCTTCACTCATGCTCTCCCTCTTCTAATATTCCTGTCTGTACATATTTAATGTCTGTGCAAAGAGGTGCATGTCTTCCCATAGCCTGTGTACCTTTGCATATGTTACAGGGAGTTGCTCCTTACTTGCCTTTGATGCCACAGAACAATTTTATGTCCTTTTCCCTTTAACTTGAACTCCATGGAATTTTTGTCAAGATCCTCTCTGGGAACATGGTATTTTTAAAATATGTGCTCTAGTCACCCTGCTGCTATTTGTCATTTGTCTCTGACACTAAAGGTGTCTCCTTTCCAGGCTTCTCTGCCTCATGATAACCTCCAGCATCCCCACCACTACCTTATTTGCTGGACAGTGCTTGAAGCCCATATTTGAATCGGGGGAGAAAGGACAATAGGATCTTTGTCATAATGCTCTTCTGATCAGCATCATTCTTTCCAGAGAGTTGAGTTACCTTCATTTCCTTCATTTATTCTATTTTTTTTCCTTTCCAGTTGGAATTCTGTGCAAAGATAAGAATTGTGTAGAAGCGATGCTAGAGGTATGTTAGGAAAGGTGCAAAAAGTGTGTGGTGCTCCACTGATGGAAAGTCTTGAGACCAGCTAACTAAATTACTTCAAAGGAAGACTGAGTAAAAACAGTCATTAAAATAAATGGTAATAAATAAGGATACTTATAACACAACTTATAGAATTTTAGAGGGAAAAAAAGTATTTGAATGAGACAAATAATCCAATGCATGCTTCACTGTTATGGTCTGTTTTTCACCTCAAGGATGACATACTGTGGTTTGTCATGCTTGGACTATATTTTTGCATAGAAATCTGATCTTTTGCAAAAAAGTGGATCCCTGTAGTGCATCTTTTTTGGGAGAGGGTAAAATCTGTTCTTAATTTTTTTTGATGGCACCTGTTTACTTTGTTTTCTGTGTGTATGTGTTTTTTCTTCTTCTTTCCCCACTCTCCCACACCATATTTCTGGAGCATTCAGGTTGATATTTTTTTTTTTGTATATGCAATGTAAAATGGCTTGGAAAAACTATTGGAATGGTTACTCAATGACTGCCTATGACCTTGTACTATTCTGCTCACTCAACTGGGTTTTCTTTGTCTTTACATATGTTAGAACTGCTCAGCAGTAAGTAAGTTTTATTTGTCATAAACTAAAAGAAGTAGTATAGTTAAACTAGACAGGATTGATAAAGATATTAAGTAGGTGATGAGCACTGTACTGCCGCAACATGTTTAGTGCTAAGTGGCTAGAAATAAGAAACTTCTGCCCCTGCTAAGTAGGTTATTCCTAAATGCCTTATAATATGGTTTCTTTCAATATCTGCAGTCTGTTTGAGACAGTCACAGGATGTAAATTGAATTATGGAGGCTGCAGCTCTGACTGCTTCTGATGTTTTTGCTGAAATTTCATATTTCATTAAAAACAAAAAAAAAACAAAAAAAAACACCACCCCCCCCCCCCCCCCCCCCCCCCCATGGACATTTAAAGTGCTAAGCTATTGAGAAATGCTTAGGTCTGGTTTCATTACATTCTTTGGTATTTATTATCTGTCCTAAAATACCCAACTTTACTTTTGCTGTATATATTTGTTCTCTGGTGAGTGTATAGATTATAGAAATTTATGCCAAGTTTACGCAACATGAACAGCTTGTGCTTTTTTGATTGTTTCTTTATGCAGAACTTTTAATGGAAATTGTTCTGAGGAGAAAACTATTTGAACAGTCAGTGATCTCTGAAATTGTTTGGTGCTAAAGTTCAGCTCTTCAGAAATGTCTGAAATTTCTTGGAAGGCTCCATTGTAGAGAGATCAGTAATCTTCAGGTGGTTTCAAAGATAAAGCCTCTATTTGATTTAAGTAATTGGATTATTCTAAAAAGAAAGGAGTAATCTTACATAAAAAGATATTAATTGGACATTTGACCTAGGGTTGTTTCTGGGGTTGGTGGAGTGCTGCAGGTTCTGCCCAGCCTCTCTGTTCCTAAATGGTTAGGGGAGGTGTGACTTGAAGGATCGCTGCAGTGAGGCTTGGAAGACTTGTGTTTGGTTCCTGGTTGACTCAGCATGGTGGATGGAGACCATAAGAGACCTGGAAGTGAGCCATAATCTCTCTACCTTGTTTTCTTAATGGTAAAGAATAAGGTATATCAGTCTACATCTCTCTTCTAGCAAGAGGTGTTACAGAAGTTATCTCTTGCTGTCAGGGATTTCTTTCCCTTACCTAGAATACCCTGAAAAGGTTCATCAGGAAACTCCAGGTTCAGCTCAGGACATCTCCATCTGAATTGGCAACTATGAGGTATGCAGGCTTTTTTATGGTACTGTTATCCCCTTATATTTGAACTGAATCACAGTTGGATTCATATTAGGTTGAATGCCTCAAAGGTTATTGTTGCTTTTCAATTCAATGAAATTTTTTTTCCAGGATAGCTTTTTCCATTTGGATACGCTTAGCTACAGCATCCTCCTTTGTATTTTTAGGCGACTGTTAACTGAATCTTTTTTCTGAGAATGGTTTACATAGCCTCAAGTCTGCCAGTCCAAGCCAAAGAGGAGACCTTTGGGAAATCAGGTTGCATAATGGTTTCTAGTCAAGGTTTCCTGTTTGTCCTAGGCCCATAAAAATGTTTTTTTTTATGGACATTTTGGAACTGAGATAAGGGTGGCATTATACTTTTTTAAAGTAGTTGTGAAGTAGTGAAATGAGTTTCATTATGTCATTTGATGTTGAGGCAGAAACAGAAGGTAGGGTAGCAGAGGAAGGACAAGCAGTGAGCATTTAATGACATTTTCACAAAATACTCTTCTAACCCTCAGCAATTTGCAGCAGTTTGCATTGTGTGGGGCACCCACAGCCAGAAGGGGTGTTGATGTCTCTTACAATAACCTTCTCTTCCCACTGCCCTCTTGGCAATGGGGAGCTTTTAATGAAACTTCCGATGAGACAAAGGTGTGAGACAGCAAAATGAGGAGGATCTGAATACTCTTAAGTTGAATGACCTTAGGAACATGACTTTCAGACATAGGATAAAAAATAGTATTATATAGAGCAGTTTTTTATACTTCAGGAGAATGAAAAAAAAAATCTGTAAGTTAAGAGTATATTTCTCTCCTTAGTGGCTTCCAGATATTACATTATGCCTAAAGGTCAGATTGCAATTTTAAAGAGAAATGATCTATAAAAAATAGAAAGGCTA
The DNA here is from genome assembly GCA_013389825.1 of Crypturellus undulatus. Taxonomy (NCBI): domain Eukaryota; kingdom Metazoa; phylum Chordata; class Aves; order Tinamiformes; family Tinamidae; genus Crypturellus; species Crypturellus undulatus. The sequence goes on from VWPW01013329.1 coordinate 10,411, forward strand.
AATGCAGTTGTACAAGAGTGGCATAGATGCTTTTTGAGAAACTGTATGGTTCTGTTGCTGCTTCCAAGAGACACTTTTTTTCTGGTTAAGAGCAGGGCAGCCAGGGTGCCTAGCAGAAAGGTGAGATCGTCTTGCAAATGAAGATGAGAAGAGCTAGAGTTGTGCAGAGAACCAGAACTGCACGTGTGCCTGGCACGAATAGAGGTACAGGTGTATGTGCACACACGTAGAAATGTCTGTGCCTTAGAGACCAAGGGACAGAAACCGCCTGTTTAACATAGGTGCCATTGTTGGCAGAAGAACAAATGAATGTAAACTAATTATGAATAAGTTTGTATTTTGGGCACAAGGTTTGTATTTACTGGAGCAGTATGGCTTTAGAGTAACCTTTTAATAGGATTAATGGGAAGAGGAAATCCAAATAGTTTAGATCTTGCTCACTTTAGGATAAAGGATTATATGATGCATTGCCTTTGATAGTGAGCTTAATAGATTTCATAGTTTAAAAGGTCTCTGTGCTCTATGTTCACAGCAGAGGATTTGTTTTTTAGAGGTGAGTGTGAGGTGTGTGTGGGTGTGCTTTTAAAAAAAAAAAAAAAAAANGGTGTGGGTGTGCTTTTTAAAAAAAAAAAAAAAAATTGTCATTTTTCCCTGTGGTGGGGTATGAGAGGGCAGTAATCCTGAGCTGCCTTCTGAGGCTTCTGCTTTGGGGAGATGTTCTTAATTGAGAAATTTCAGGCAATTCAGTTTTCAAGAGTGAAAGCACTAGTTTTACCATTGCGAATCTTTAGTAATCAGGCTGTTGTCACAAAGTGCATCCTCTTTGTAGACTTTTGTACATTTCTTCTTTGTTCATTTCACTATCAGTTTATTTCTGGCTCAAAAAATGCATTTTATTTGCTTTCTCAGTTGATATTTGCAGAAGTTGGTGGACTGTTGACATGTTCTTGTACACCCATGCAGGAAGAACATTGCTGGCCAGACTGGTAATGATCCACAGCTCTTCTGCTCAACCCTGTCACTGATGACTTCAGTGTTTGGTCTATGATATGGCAAGAGGTCCTTTATGTTGAGGACTTTTTCTGATTTCTTTTAAAAGAAAGAATATTAGTAGGGAATAGTGGTGATAGATCAAGTGTAATTCTTTATCTCCAAGGACTAATGACCTCTCTGTAAGCAGCTTTAAATAGAGTGGAATGACTTTTGAGCAGATTATTTGTTTTGCTGCGAATTCAGTGATGCTTGAGTTGACTGTCTATAGACCTGCAAAGGTCTAGCAGGATTACTAACTCGGTAAATAGGTTTAGTTTTACTATATTGTTTTACCTTGGCAGATAAGTATTTACAGTACTTTACATCCTGCTCTTGACTTGAGCAAGATTTATGCTATTGCAGAGATGGAGAGGAATAGAGGGAAATGTCAGTCAGTAGCAAAGCACAGGGGAGGCAATACATTTGGAGAATATTACGTTTGTGTAAATAACTCTTGACCGAGTTGGAACGAAACCATAACTCGGTAATGGGTTATACTGATCAGGGAATGGGCACGTTGCTTTTCACAGCACAGCATCTTAGTTCTTAGTAAGAAGGGCTGCTGCAAAAAAGGAAATGACAGCCCAAATGGCAAATGAAGTTTTTGTAAGCAGTGATTTAACTGGTGGCTGTGAAGATTTTACTGCTTGACCTCAGCCAACCAGCAGAATTGGTTTGATTTTCAGCACAGCAATTTGTCACAGCAAAAGAGCTGTGGCAGTTTAGCAAGACAGGGAGTAATGGGGAGCTGAAGTGACAGCTCACCCAGAGGTGCTGGGTGAGTTGGGACTTCTCAGCTCACCCTGAGATGTCGTGAGACTGCAAGTGCACAAGTTGGGAAACTGGCATGTAAATCACTTTCCAGCAAAGGTGTTTAAAAAATGAAGTGTTTGGTAGTTACTGCTTCCCCTGTGAATGGTCTGTTTGTCCTTTATCCATTGCTGTAAAAGACTGGTCTGTTCCTCATGGTGGTGGCAGCCCCTTCTGCCTCTGTTAAGGAGATGGGAAAGGAAAGGATAACCGAGGGAAGAATTTGACCTAATGCTAGTAGGTAGAATGCTGAAGGGAATATTTTTTTTTCTTTTCCTTGAGCCATGCCTGCTGTTGGAGAAATGGAAGTTGCCACCTCCAGTTCAGTGTCTGGCCTGGCATAAAGCTGTGTGGTGCAGTAGCAGTACTAGAGTGAGCCAAGTTTGTAAATCTCTGTGTTAGATTTTGGTAGGACTTCCAGATCCCAGTATGGACCCACTCATCACAGGCTTTTCGAAGGAAACTAGTTGCCAACCTCCAGCTGTCAGACCTGGCGGCTATGAACTGCAGCCTGACACTTGCCTTGGGAGTGGAAGGCAGAAATCCTCTACATTGGAAGAGGTAAAAATAGGAGGCCTGGCACCTTGAAATGATGCACTGAGTAATCTAAAACCAAACATCTTAGACTTCTATCTTTTTTTCAAGGAATATATACCTTTTTATAGTCTTTTAAAATCCATTTGTCATTATAAGTTTTTTTATTATTTTTTTATTTAAAAAATAAGTAGGCAATAGAGCTTGTGGAATCTTTCATCCTCTGGAATAAAGATCCAGCTTCAGTGGACTGGCTTTTAGAAACTTCACTGACTATCAAATGCAGGGATTGAACCTACATTCAGGGTTCGATCAACAGGACAGTACTGTCCTGCAGGTCTCTGCTTCACTGCTGTTTCATTTCAGTTATTTACCAGTGTAATGATTGAAGATGGGTTGTGTGAGATTTGCTCCTGGACAGTGAGTTGTCAGGGGCTTTGTGGTAATATACCAAATCACGATATTTAACAAAACTAGCAATTTCATACTATAAACTTTTGTGACAGAACTGCTGCATCATAGGCTATTTTTGGAGAATTCCACTACTGCTTCTGAAAGGTTTTATTTATATACATATAGAGTGCACAATGTGATAGAACAATTCAGTGATAGATCAGTTCGTAAGTGCTGTGTGCTTAATGTTTGAAGTTAAATTGAAATTGGTAGTTATCTTTATAAGTACACAAAATGGTATTTGGTGTGAGACAAAAACAAACAAAACATTTTTAATGTGTCAGAATTAAAGTGCCTGGATGTTTTCCTGTGTTTCCAGGTTGATGCAAAAGCTTTTGAAATTAGTTCTGACACTTGAAGAAATCTGACTGAAGGTGTCTGTACATACTTCTATGAGGGTTCTATATATCATGAATTGAGAGGATATTTAGTTTTAGCAAGAAAGATTTAAGCTGTTTTATGGAAACATTGAAGTCTCTGCTTCAGGTTAATTCTGTGCCTTTTTAAAAACAGTTCTTTACTGCATTTAGTGTTCAACAGCTTATTACCTCCAGTGCATTGCATCCTGCAGGTCTCTGGAGTAGTGTTACAGCATCAGACTAGTTTCATAAGCTCTTTAAGTTGCTATAGGATGGGGTTACTGCTGAAGGAAGCGGTCATGGTTTTTTCACATACTGAATCTGTTGGTGGTCTCATTGTGTGTCTAGTCTGCTGGATTGGGAAGCTAATATGAGTTTAACTTGTCTTTTGGATAAGACTGCATTGCAAACAGGGCAAACAGCTAATCTGACTTGTTGCTGTCCCAATCCTGTTTTGCTATCCCTTCCTCACCCTCATCTGTGTGTCCCCACACCCTCCCTTGTGCTGCTTATGCTGATCTTTGGTAGACTGACTGGGCTGTTTCTGCTTGATAAGTCAGCAGCAGATATTCTACTGCTAGGTTGGTTTTCTGCTGCGTTGTAAGACTTTGTGCTGAGTCTTTCAGCATGCAAAATGCTCGAGCTGGTTTAAGGGAGCTCCAGGAGGTAAAATGTGCAATCTGGGAAGGGATAGGATGCTTGCAAACAGCCATTATATTGATTTAGGCTGCCAAGAACTGCAGCTTAAGTTGCTTTGACCTGGATTTGTTTCCTTATCTGGGAATGCTGGGAATGCAGCAACTGCCCTTATAGTTCAGACCAGTCGTCTTTGTATCCCTACAGTGCTAAAGATATCATTGGAGAGAAACTTCTTAAATCTAATTAGTTATTTATTTATTTGTTCCCAATTTGGACACATCGTCAACAAGTAGATTGGTGCCTATCAGTATGTCCAGAAAGCATGAAGGAAAAAGTTGGATGTAAAAGCCTTCCTCTTGGGCATCTGTTCTTGGTAGTGTTGCCAGTTGTTTGCCTTGCATCAGCTCCCCAGCCATCTGAACCGAGTACACAGGCTGGGATGTAAGCCTAAAGAAAGTTATGTTGTCTAGAGATGTCATGTATATTTTTATTCTTTGAATATGGAATTTCACAAGAATTCTATAGGCATTTTCATGCAGCATTTTTATACTGCTAATCTTCTGTGCGTTCCTTCGTTTGCAGCATCAGTGTCCAGGTATATGTCATGATCTGTGTGTCTTGTTTGAATTGCTGAGCAAGTTGGTGGCCTGTCAGCATCCTTCTTCCACCGTGGCCAGGAGGGCTGTTACATCAAGGCTGTCAGGTGATGCCAAGCACTTGTGCTTTTGAAACTTATGAGCACGTTAGAGCAATACTGTAAGTTCTAAAAGTCTCAGTAACAAACCGGTCATCCGGCTCTCCTGTGATTAATGCTCATGTGTTACAGGTTCTTCTTGTTCCCATCATGCCAAACCTGTCTCTCTGTATGGCCAGTATTTCTGGAAGAGTGTAAGAACAGGGCAGGCATTTAAAAATGCTCCCACATCCTCCGATGACTTGCAGCTTGGGGATTTCCTATAGCAGCACTCATGTTTTCTTTTTTATTGGGTGCCTGATTACATGGTAGTGGCACCATGTAGTAACCAATAGGATGCTTGCTTGGAAAATCTTTCTATGATATCCTGGTTTTGATACCTGAGAACAAGTGAGGTATAACTGCTGTCTGCTGGGCCTTAAATGGGAGCATTGGATGCATTCGTGTTACGTAGTACTGCATCTTTTCGCTCTAATTGTGTTTTATTCCTCTTCCAAAGGGACCAAGGACTGGTTGTCTGCTCTGTCGTTAACACCCGTCTCTGCTGCTGGCTGCTACCTGCATTTGCTCTCAAGGGTTTGGCTGTTTAGCATGGTCATGTTAATGAACAGGAGCAGTTCTGCTGTTGCTTGGTTGGCTGCTTAGTCTGATCTGCCAAAGCATGTCTGAAAACTCCTGTGCTTTTTCCAGTGATGTCTGCTGGTCTAATGAAGTTATTTGCTTCAAAAATATTTCCTCTGTTTTGTTAAGTTATTTCTGACTTGAGGGATGGAGAGACATTGAGAGATCACCCAAGTTGTTTATCTCAAGACATCATCACCTCTGTATCTTTTACCCCTGCTGTTTCACAGATATCTGCCTTACTGGTACTTAAAAATAGCCAGTCTCCCTGTTTTGAATCATCAAAATATATTTTTGTATGTCTTTTATGTGAGGAAATTATACATTCTGTTTGACTCTTAATTTTAGCATTGTATCTCTTCTGCATTGGAACCATTATCTCATTGGTTAAATTATGTGGCTAAGTGCAGTGTAGTTTGCATTGTTTTAATAATAATTCTTATCATCTGGTCTTGCAATATTTTTGTGAAGTAAAGTAAAAATTTGTTTCATAAATTTTTGAGATTGTTTCTAAAAAAGGCTATTATAATTTAGCCTGATATTTTACAATTTTTACACTTCCTGTCTCTTCTGAGCTGCTGTTAGGCAGTTGCCTTTTAGAATTGAATAGAATCTCTACATGTGATTTTTAGTTCAAAATGAACAAAGAACAATGATTTTTAAAGGACTGTTTTTACATGTTTAGCAGAGCTACACTTGTTCAGTCAGCTCGCACCTTGTCATCTAAGTGTTATGTCATGTTAATGTTAGGTTAAAGCCTGCATAGTTCCAGATTTTCTTGGCTATCTTTAAATATTTCACATTAACTTGAATTAAGTTCCACATAAGCAGAGAACTCGTGTTAAAATTTCTTACCAGCTTGGTAGATTCTATTTATTAGTCTAAGATGGATTTTTGTTGTTGTTTTTAATCTTTTTATACTTTTGCCCCTAGCTGCTTATATGCTTTAGCATGCAGCATGTATTTGGCAACTAAAAATAATCTTTTAAAGGTCCCAAATGGGTGCCGTGTCTTGCTTCTTGTCTTGCATGTATAAAATATGTGAATTTTATTAACCAAGGTCTTTTCCCAAAAATACTGCATACATTTGTATCTGTTTCTACTCTTTCATCTAATATTTTGAAAGAACAGGAAGAGCGTGTCTCACAGTTAGCTGAAATACTTTAAAACATAAGTTATGAATCATCTGCAACAGGAGACTCCTTTTTTATATCTCTAATAAAATTTGGTGTGACCTCTTAATAACTCTGACTCCTGGTTTCCCCTTATGTCTGACTCACTGCTTCAGGTCACACTTAAGCACATTAAACAAATAATTTATTAAAACCCTCATCCCGCTTGCTAGTGGTCTCTGGCAGTTTGAGGAAAAACTGACAAGTAATCAGAGGGAAAAATGCGGAATCTCTGCTGGAAAGGGGAACAGACTGTCTATAAGGTAGCTCGTGTAGACTCAAAAGGTAGGAGTTGTGTTTTGAGCTGCTGTCTGAAATCTATGCAAAACATAATATTCTCTGGCTCTTGATTTGTAGTTAATATGCAGCAAACATACGGTAGTACTTGCAGGCGTGCTGCAAATGGTCTCTGGAACTGCCTGCTTTCCTGTAAGAATGGGAATGGGAGCTAAATTGTCAGTCATCTGATGCCTGCAGATTATTTACTCTTTATTGGTATATTTATTGACCTTCAAAACAGACTTTACACCTGAGTAATACTGCATACAACAAAAGGGGAAACTCATACTAGCACCTTAAAATGAATGTTTACTGGGTTCTTTCTTAAGATCTCTGAGGAATGGCAGAACCCAGTGGTTGGAGCTATTCCCAACCTGTCTCTTCAGCATTGACATTTTTTTTTTCTTAGAGGGCAGGTGTTCTGTGGGCCTTATACAATTTTCTAAAACATTTTGGATGTGATGTGCTCAGAAAACTCATATTTGGTTATATTCTGCTGTAGTGACTTTTTTTTTTTGAGCAAGGATTCTACTGAATCTCTGCAAAGGAGTCATTGCAAAAAGAAATTTGGCTGTGCTCTGTGCTTTCCCTGGGAATATTTGATTTCAATTCCAGTTTGTAAGTGGAGTGGTCATAAATTCTACATGAAGTCTTTTGTGGTAGTAAAATTACTTGACTACTTTGACTTGCAAAGCTTCCATTTATCTGTTTTTAAGATGATTGTGTTGCATTATTTACAGAGTTTCTTTTGGACATTAGTATCTAATTCAGAAGTACTTGCTTCTTCTCTAGAGGAGACTGCATATCGCTTGGAGTATAAGTAGTGCCAGGGCTCTTAAGTGCTTACTAATTTGAACACTTGTTAATTTGTTAACACATTCATTCATCTGACCACACTTGAACATTGGGTATGTGGTTTTTGAGGTGCCAAGTCAATTTTAGACAGGAGAGAAACTGAGGAGCATGTGATTATAAGTGGCTCGAGTTCTCTGAATATTGGCTCTGGAGTCTGCTTTGGCTGTGGCCTATCTATTTTGAAATCCTTAAGATTTAGCCAAAGCTATTTGATATAAACTATGTATTGAAGTGAACAAAGGCAACATTTTCTTGGTTTGTCTGCCTGTTCTTTATGAAAGAGTGTGTGCGGTCACTTCACATTGCCCAGGGCATGAGGAAGCTAGGTGTAGCCAGGGAGAAAATACCAGCTTTGATTTAATAGTTTTCTTTGAATTATTTTGTAGCTTTAATGTATAATACAAAGTTAGAGATGATAAAAGAAACCTAATACATGTCTAATGAGAAAGATGTCAGGCAGCAAGATTATAGTTTTTAGGATTATTTAAATATACCCCAACAAAAGTCATCACCAGGTATGTGCAGACTTAGAAATAATACCTTTAGTAATTTGTAATGACACTGAATTGATCTGTTAACTTCGTACTTACTTACAAGGTCTGATATTTCTGCTCTGCTTTGTAATTGCGCAATTGGGGAAAAACCATTTGCTTAAGTAGGTCATGACATAAATGTGAACAGCTTTATAATATAAACATACATATTGTTATGTAATTTTTATTAAATGCTACAAATTGTGGTGCCTTAATAACCTTGAATACACTGATACTTGCTCTTGGTTGCCTTGGACATTAGCATCAAGGTTTATGTGATGGCACTCTCCTTACAGGAGATGTGTTTAGTGAGTGTGTTGTACAGTCTTCAAAAATTAAGTAGTGTTTTGATAAGAAGAGCTTAGTTTCCATGTTTCCCTGCTAAAATTCAATATTTGCTGTCTCATAATTGCTTAACTCGTTTTTTGGGGACTTGAATGCAGCAGAGGTCCCAGTCAGAAGGAGGGTTTTGCAGTGCTGGTTGCTGCTGTATTCTCCTTCTTCCTTGTCCAAAGTTAAGGGCAAGGGGAGGTAGGTAGCATCATGTGTGGAAAAAATGGTAGGGAAGGACAGAAGTGGAAAAGGAGACAGAAGTGGGGAAGAAACGATATGAAGATGTTCTGAATATGAAATGCAGAAAAGAGCATCGTGGGCAGAAAAATGATGTCTGAAGAGTAATGAGTGGAGGTAGGAGCAAGCACTTTCACTGTTAATTCCTAGATTCCCAGGGGTGATTTATGTGTGTGTATTTGGCTCTGGAGAGATGTGGATCTCCTCTTGGTGCTGAAGGACATGGTGCTCCTCTGCCTTCCCCATCAGCACTGGCCCTGAACCTCGTATGGTTTCTGTAAGTGAGGAGCAGCTGGTGCTACATGTACTAGGCTGGTCAGCGGCAGTGGGCAGAGAAAAGGTCCCCACTGGTCACAGGGGAAGGTGGCAGAGCTGAGGGCTGTGTGTCCGTGATGGCAGGAAGGACAGTGCCCTGTTGAGAGCCTTGGCCACCACTGTTGCAGTGTGTGAAAGAGGCTCTCATCCCCTGTCCCTTCCGACTAAATCCTTTTTTTTTTTTGTTATTATTTAAGGCCCTTGGACTTGTTCTACTTAGCATCCAGAAGGAGATGAAATCAGGTAAGGAATAGTAAACATGAGGCTGCACTAATGCTGCAGTGGCCACCCTTATCTGCCGAGGTGCCCTTGCTGTGCTTCCCTGCCTAATGCACAGGTCCTCCTTGGAATGTCCTCTTGCCAGCTGCAGGGATTGGACACTTTTAAGGTTTGTTTCAAAAAATAAGGCAGAAAAGCCTGCTGTTTTGGGAGCTCAGATCCCCAGCCTGCCTGCTTTCTAAGGACAAATAAGCCTCTCCAGCCTTAGCCAAGCCTTTTCTTACTGAAGTGCTTAGGCATCTGTGCTTGATCGCTCACTTGAGCTTCATGCCTTAAACTCACAAGTTTTAAAACAAAGACACGGTGGTTAATAGACAGCCATACGGGTTGAAGGTCTGAAGATGCTCAATTCTAGATGACTTATTTTAACTTAATGATTTAGCAGCTATTGGGATATGTAAACCTGGTAGCTGCTAAGTGAGATACAACATTGCTGATGTTCTCGGAGTTCGTTGTGGACAAGCAGCCACAGAGGCAGCGTGTCCGGAGGGAACGGCGAAGTGAGAGCTTGAGCGCTGCCTTTGCCTACCAGAAGCTACAGCTGGAAAACTGTCCGAGCACTGAAATTTGAAGTGGTTTGGATCTTTGTATCAGCTTTGCTTTTGCCACCTATTCAACACTGCAGAATTTCACAGTGGAGGACGTGGTGATTTTGAAGGTTCCTTCTTGACAGCGCAGTTCTGTTGCACTGCATGCCCTTAGATTCAGTCCCGCTCTTGCTTGCGGCCTGGTGACATTAACCTCTTGTGAATGTGGAGATGGAGAAAATGGTTTTGTTCTCAGTGCTGTCCCTGGGCCTGCCCAGGACATAGCTTAAACTGCCCATTTTGTTTTTCTGTGGAGCTGCAAGTCTCCAGACCTTTTTTTGAGCAGTACTAAATGAGCTTACGTAACCAGGTTATATGTTTTCTAGGTAGTACTGGCTTTTGTTATTTGTAAATATTTATTTAAAAAAGGTGAACAGTAAACTTAATGTGTATTGTAGAAACTCCATTGGTTTCATGGAGCTTGTGGATTGTCTGATGAGAGCTGGAAGGAGAAGGTGTAAGAAAAAGGCTTTTCGTATCTGACCAAGGGGCAAATGTAGACACATCCCAGAGTTTATATTTTCATATAAACTGCCAATTTATTAGTTGGCAATTGGTAAATGCATTTCTTGATTGAAGTGTTGTAGGCTTACCACAGAAAGCGACCTACCATTAAGCATGCCTCTCATTTTAAGCTCTGATCATGCTGTTGTTTAAACTAGATTTTCTTAAAATAGTAGCTGCATTCTGGCCCTCCTTCAGATTAACTGCTTAGATGAGCAGAACTTGTTAACAAATTCACACCTAACAGTTCAAGTTTGATTGTGAAGCTGATCTTTCTGGGCCATGCAACGATTTCAAGAAAAACACCAAATCTACTAAGTCTGTTACATAAGTAAAGAAAAAGCTGCAAATGCTTATTTCTGAAGTACAGTAATTTCATAGGAGTTGATCAGCTGATCATTTAGTCTTGAGAGTGATAAAAAAGTTATTGCAAAGTTAACTTCATCCTCTAGGGGGAATTCCCTGTTTTTTATACGTGCTTCAGTCTTCATGGATTTCACTCATCCTGACAGGTTAGTTATTTTTTGTGAGCATGTGAGCACACAGCCATGGGCAGAACAGGTTTTCTTGGACAGTTTACTCAGCAAATAATTCATTTTCCTACTGTTCAAGAGTAGTGGAGCAAGTGGTGCTTTTCAGCTTGGGTCAAAATATGTGTTAAGTGGTGCTGTACTGGAAGAAATGTCTTTTTGTTTCCATTTAGACTGAAGGAGAAACTAAAATAAGTTTAAGCTAATTTTAGAGGAGAAAAGTAATATTTCCTCTTACCCCTGGAAGGCTTGATCCTGGCTCCTGGAATGCAAAGATATTGCCCATAGGCTTCTCTAAGTCTTCACTTGGAGCCTGCTGGCTTGAATTTCTAGCTGAAAGAATGGCTTGTGTTCGTGATTCAGAAAGTAAACTGTGGTAAGCTTTGACTACCACTTTGAACTTTGCTGAAACTATTCATGCAGATGTATCTGTATTTAAGCAACAAGTAAATCACTGCTTTCTGGTCCCAATTCTGGTCGGAACTGGGATCAGGGTGTGTGTCCCCCTTCTCTCTGCATTTCTGTATTACTGTTTTGTAGCGGTAAACACAGAAGCGTCTGAGATAACGGTGCTTGTTCGTGGGTGTTTTGTTGGCAGGCCTGGAGGTCTGCGACGACCCGCGTCTCTCCCGCAGCCCAGCAGGAAGGTTGGCAGATGAATTGTCCTTTGTTCCGTGGACAGAAGTGGAGCAGGAGCCTGCAGTAAACAGCAGAGCTGCTGGTCCGGCTGCCTGTCACACGGCTGCAGCAACCCCCTTGGCAGGCTTCCTGACAGCGGCGTGTTCTGGGAGCGTTTTAGAATCCTCCTGAGGGCACCTGTCCGTGCTCCCAGGCAGCCTCTCCCAGTACTTGCTGCTTCCCACTGGGATTTTTTTTTTTTTTTTTAATTTTTGTCTATCTTGAATTTTTCATGCTATATTTTAATCCTTGAGTTACTCACTATAGATTGTTTAGATTCTTTCCATGACTTCTTCTTCTTCTTTTTTTTTTTTTTTTTTGGCAAAAGCCTTGTTGCATTTACCCTCACCCCTCTCATCTTGTCCTTTGACTTTCATAGCTCACAACTGTCTTCATCCTGCTGTTGTCTAGATGTTTGTATTATTCATCATCCTAAAGTGTTATATCCCCAGCTGGGGCCTTTACCAGTGTCTTACATGCTGGTTTTGTTTGACTGTTCAGTGTTTTCTTGTTTATTTTCCAGTAGCATGAGGCCAGCAGCTCACCACCCATACAGACTGGCTCCTTGAACCTCTGAAGTTTTTGCGTGTCCCACACTCTCTCCATATGTAGGTAGATTATTCCCATTTAAATGTAAATCTTTGGTTGTTAAATTGTATTCTGTGGTGTTCCATTCCTCCCCTTCATAGGCAAGTCTCTAATTTGAAAATATCCCCTCAAGTGTGTTGTCTTTTACACCATTCAGATGATTAATGAAAACATTGAGTAACACTGGGCGGAGGAGTACGACCAGACTCTGTAGTGCTGGGTGAAGACCACCCTTTTGAACCCAAGTTGTACGTAATTCTGCTAGGCCACGTTTTGCTATCTTGCAATGAGACAATTAAACAAAAACACTGACTTAGTGATGCCAAGCTGTGACACGTATTTCTTTTCTTCTTTGGCAAGGCCTGTTGCCTGTCACCAAGGAGAGATTGATGTGATGTACAAGGTCCTTATGTTTACTGTCTCTCCTCTTTCTTCTTACCTTGTATGAGTTTTTATTATAATATTCTTGCACTGAAATGACCAAGAGCCTCTCCAAACCCACCCAGGCAAAACAAACTTGTCTATTTTTTTTTTGTTTCTCTCTCTCCTCTCTCCACATTTTGGGAGCATATCTTTCTGTGTTCTGGCATCTCATCCTTCATTATACATTCTCAAAGACAAGTATTTTAGTTCTGGATTGTTTCAGCCAGTCCTTTGGTACAGCTAAGGCTAATTTTAGCTTGTGTGCTTTAAAAAGATCTAATTTGTTTAAATTGTCTCTTTTCCTATTCTATTCCAATATCTTTTTATTGCTGGTTTTGTTTTGGTCCAATGATTATATCAGATATTAATAGGAGAGCCTGAAGCAAAATAAGTCATCAAATACTTTGGGGATTTTAACATTTTCTGCTGTGAGTTGTTCTTCTGAGTTAAGACAATTTCCTTGTCTTTCTACTTGTCTTTTTACTTTTACTTGATACTCATTGATGGTTGTATGTCATGTTGCAAATTGATCATCCTTATCCTCTGTCTTTCAGTGTTTTGCTGCTCCTCTTTATTCCCTGTCAATAGTCTGACTTGACTTCCAATTCCCAGCCTGTGCGAAGGGCTTGTTGCTTAGCCAAGTAGTTCTGTTGCTGTGCTTGGCAGTTGTTCTTGCACTTGTGCCCACAGTCTAATTTCTTTTGAGGAACCACTGACTTTTCTTCCTTCTCTTATTCCTGGTTCCTAGAAGATCTTACCTATTGATACCCTACATATATCAAAGCTTGTCTTTATGAATTCACTTTCTGTTTTACTGTTCTTGATTCTTTCCCTTTGCAGATTTGTGAACTCTCTTCTTTTTATTAATACTGTCACCTCAATTGCTGCCCAAATGGGAAAGAAATGGCTGAGAAACTATTAGAATCAAATATAGATGAGTCTTCATTTATTTTCATTCTCTGAATTAAAAAAAGACTTCAAATGCACACCCTAAGGATTTGCTTCATATTCTTGTATCTTGATGCAGTTTTTATATGTGTTGCACTGAAATATCCTCTATGTTGCGTATCTAGGATTCTGTTCCAAAACTCACCCAGCAGCTTTTTGCCCTTGTTGACTTACCACATAACACTGTCCATCAAGTTCCCCCTTTCATCGCAAACTAGAGACTTTCAACATCTCTCTCCCCTCGTGTGCTGCAGAGCTTATATAAAGATGGCCTTGCTAGAGAAACCGGTGCAAGTCCCATCCCCTCTGTTGTGCCGCTGCATCCTTTTTGTTGAGCAGTATGAACTCGCTTGCTGAGTTGTGACGTGTGGAAGTGCCAGAGCCCGAGTGCCACGGGAGGTGACTTGTCAGCCATGGGGAATGTGGGTTGGGGGGCAGCAGTTTGGTGGGCGTCCGTGATCAACCTCAGTTTCTTTTCTCTTGAGTTAAAACTAACTGCCTGACACGATGCGAGTAAATGCTTTGCATTGTTTGAAGGTGGAGCAAACACGATTTATGTATTAAATTGTATAATAAGTAATATGTGATTTAATTAACGCAATTTATGTATTAATTTCTCCATTAGAAATGGAGAAAGCATTAAGTAAAGAAACTACAAATCTTAAAATTCCTCCAATTAAGGAAAACTAGCTTTGTTCACTCTGTTACACAGAGGAAACTGCAGTGTATCGACAGGTACTTTTTAGTGTGCTGTGGTTTCAAAATCTTGGATATCGCGGGGTGGAGAATTAAAGCGGAAATGCTGTGGTCTAATATAGGGATGATAGTGCTGAATTTTTAAAATTTCTGATTCTACATCCAGGAATGTCAAGTTAACACCTGGTTTGTAAATACTCCCCTGATATTAAAGAAGGTGACTTGATAGATTTTGACAACTGGGATTTTAGACACCAGTTTATCTCAGTTAATCCAGCTAAATTTTTTTAAAGTCACTTTAAAGTCCTACAGATTTTCCATTATTTGTGCATCTTCAGATGAAACAAAAAAAAGCCCTCTTCCATACAGAGAAAGATTCTTCATCTGTTACTCTTCCCTCTTCTTTTCTCCCTACCTGCAGCAAGGAGGAGTTCCATATGCTCTTGTGCTTCAGCCACACATTTTCTGGTTAGACTTTAAGGTCAGTGTTTGGGATGGATAGATCTAATGTATTTTTACAAAAATGGGGTAAGTTGGTTATATGCATAATGATTATATCTTAGTCTGTTGGAAAGGGACCTTGCACTTCTGCTTGCGTCTGTGTACACTTCTTTAGACAACACCAATTGTATATGAAGAAGCAATATTAATTTAAATTCTGTGTTTGAAATTGTTTTTAATTGTTTTGCAACTGAAAATAGGAAAGAACAACATGTGATCAGCCGTCTCTCTATAGAGTGCTGCCTGACATCCCCGATAGCAAACTATTGAAGCAGATTTTTGCTTTACAAGATCTATTTGGGGTGGAGCTGGAGAAGACTTTTTCCAATAAAGAGTAAATGGCTGGATGGAAAATTTATTGTCCTCAGGTCACATGTGAATTTGCTCTGACGTCGTAAGTAGCTCTAGATGGAAGTACTTTTTTTAAGTGTTTAGCTCACAAACTAAGAAAAACTTACAAAACACAGGATCTTAGGAAAGATTGATTCTTACAGAGGCTTCTGAAAGTGTAGGTTTGGTCCCTTCTGCTTCTCTGCAGTATGAAGCATCCTCTGCTAACATGGAGAAGGTCCCTTTGAGCCCCTGAGTACCAGGAGAGCTCAGAATTGCTCCTCTTGATAGCACCGAGAGATGGGAAAACCAGAGATTCCCAGTGCGGTGGCGAAAGACCAACTAACCCACCGAGCAAGGCTTCTGGCCCGAGGCTTTTCGCTAAGGCGGGCTCAGTCACAGCTGCTTTGTTTTTTAATAACATATTTTACCATAACTAAAGTTAGGTGGATGCCTTGGAGCTGATTATTAAATCACTCCCAGGGCAACGCAGCGCCCGTGTTGATGAATGTTTTTTAATAAGAACCCTCAGACAGGGTTGGGAAGGAGAATCAGCAAGAAAGGTGAGTGTGCCGCCCGCTGGTGCCTGCACGTCCGCATTTGTGTGGGATCTGTGGGCTCACCCTTCTCTGGGAAAAATGAGGACTCGCACTTGACTGCTGTGATATGTAGCCAAGCCCTGTGTCACTGGGAAGACTGGGACTCCTAAACATCACATATGCCGCCTCCATATTTTTACTGAAGCTGTTTGCTGCCCTTGCTTTCCTTCCAGCTGCATGGGGGTGAAAAATTTCATTTTAGATCTAGCAATAAGATGCTGAAAAAAAACAACAATTTTTTTTCTAACAAATAAATAAAAAGATAACATAAACAATAGTTTTTGTTTCTCCCCTCCAAAACTGTAAAGTTGTGTATTTGATCTTGACATGTGTATCTGTGTGGAGTTTGGCACCATGCTGAAAATCGAGATCTGAGGCTTATGTTAGATGGCAAGATTATCTGTGGGTTATTACTAGCTTTAGAATGCATGAAAAGCATTCCAGGCTTGGAGAAAATAGGCAAACAGATGAAACCAAGGATGCCAATAAAAAGCAGAACAATATCGCTGGGAAAAAAACCTGTTCGTGTAAGCCAGACCAGCGCTTTTCTAAAGAGAAAGGGTTGTATTTTTTTTTTTTTTTTTTTTGTTGGGGGGGGGGGGTTTTAAAAAAAAAAAAAAAAAAAAAGCAAACCGCTAAGAATAGAGTTTTTATGTCAAGCTTTAAATAACAGACTTTATGGTAGGTAGTGGTACTTAAGGCAGTGTTTGTGGTGATGCAGGGCCCTCTTCTGTGGTGCTGTGTACCTTGTGGACAGTGTTTGTAAAGAAGGTGAATTTAAACTGGAAGGAGTGTTGAGAAGAGCTGTGACGATCAAAATGGGGAGATCCTGTTACAAGAACCTGCATGAACACAGCCCACTTAGCTCAGCAAAGTCAAGGCTGAAGAGGCATACAAATTTGTTCTATAAATAGTTTGGGGAGTTATAACCTGTAAGGGAAAAATCTATTTTTAGGGCAGTGTTGGCACAAGAAGAACTAGGTGCAGGCAGGCTGGGAATACGTCGAGGCAGGAAATGGGAAGGTTTCCCGAGGTGCTGAGCTTTAGCAAGTTTCTGCAGCAGCCGTCTGATTTTTCTTATTGGAGCTTTGTTCCCTCCCCCGCCATTTTTTTTTTTTTTTTTTTTTTTTAAGGAATTTGTGGATATTTTTTGAACAAAATTCTATAATGTAATTATTATTCTTTACGCTAGCCCTGGAGGTGCCTTTCAGCCTTATCTCTGAAATCTTAAAAGTTAAAATCCTATTGGTCACTAACTTCTGCGAACCTTTGGTCCACAATTCACTTGCCTTGAAGACATCGGTGAGGTAATTGAGAAAAGTTCTTCTGCGCTGTGGGCTCAAGCCTTCTGCATGGGTATGCGGTACCCTTGGCCCCTAGGAGAGGGGGAGCCAAGAACGGGAAATGCAGAAGTTCAAATGTTAGGAAAAACCTTTAGTTGGATTTGATCTGTTGTATAGCATGTGGGACTACCAGTGATGTTTACCCAACAGATAGAGATTTAAAATTTAGCATGATTAGTATGTTTATGCTATTAGTAATAGCAGAAATATGTAGCTATCCAACCTTTACTTTTTCATTACTCGCAGAAGGATGTTCAAAGAATAGGCAAATGGTTCAGTAATCCCTTTGATGTTCAGGGATGGTCTCTGGACATTTTCTTATGTTGTGCTTTTAAAGTTGCAGCGTCAATTCATCCTAGATAAGATTCCTTTGATAGGAAAGTAAGCACATGTATGTTCCCCTGCATTTTAGCCCTCCTGTAAGTGTGTTACAGCTAATAAATCTCACAATCCAAAGATAAAGGTCAAAAATAAATATCCCGAGGTCCTATCTTAACCTTATTTAGGCTTGCTCCCGTGTGAGGGCATGGATGTTTTCAGTATCTTCACAATCTAATGATTTTCTTGATATTGTTTATGCAAACTGTGATAACTTTCTTGAAAATGTTAGTCAAAGGCCGCTTATTGAACTGAATGGAGAAGGAACAGTGTAATGGAATTTGTGTGCCTCTTTAGCCTCATTTTGCTATATTATACTAAATGGGAGGTAACAGGCCCTTCTGGCATTAGTGACCTTCATTTATTTTCAAACAGCGCTGAAAATGTAAAAGAGAAATAAAAGGAAATCCAAAAGAGGGGTGGAGCTTCCTCCTCTGTTCATCATGGCTGAAAGAAGGGGACGCATCCAGTTTAATGCAGTAAAGGAGGAAGCTGCTCTGCCAGCAGGCAGTGACGGTGGGAAGGAGGGTGCTGCCGCGCTGGTGCTGTGCCCGTGGAGGGCTGCTCCCCTCGCCCGGCGCGCTGGGTGCATCCCTCCCCCATCACACGTGGTGGGGCTTGGGCCGTGCGGGCAGAGCAGGATCCAAGGCGAAAAGGGAAGCTCGCCGACCATAGGCACAGCTGTCTTACTGGGCAATGTCTGATACGCTAAAGCTCTCTGCCTTGGTATAATATAAGAATCTATGTGTGTCTAAAGACATAAGTTCTCCCTTTCACAGAGTAAGGAAAAACTTATTTTTCAAGAGTCTTTTCAGAAGGAGTTCAGCAAAAAGTGGTGATGAGAGGCTGTTTCACAGCGCATTGTGGTACATTTTCTTGCTCGCTGCTTCCAGCAGATAATAGTGACAGAAGGGAATTTTGTTTTTTATTTATTTTTTATTTTTTGTTTTTACATGCAGCCAACTTGAATTTTTGGAGTATTTTGGGGTATGTGTATGCTCTTGGACCTGGTCCACTCCTTCAAGGCACATGTGGTAATTATGTTTGCTCTGTAATCTCCTGATTCTCAGATGCTAGCCAGAGATTAACCTCCTGCTGGACCTTCCTGTCTTCATAGTAATGCCTGATGTAAGCACAGTTCATGCAGGGAGGGGGAGAAAAATAGAGGAAAGAAACAAGGTAGATGGAGCAAAGCAGTTTGGAGGGTAGTCTAATCAAATAGCCTTCCACATGCAAGATTCGTGCTTGGCTGCACCCGGTATCCTCAGGGCAGAGTGATGCCTGCACCGGTGTCGTGGTGTTGAGCGGGTTGTACGTTTGTACCTGAATTGCTTGGGACTTTTTACAGAAATTCAAAACAGATTTATTCCAGATGAATACCTACTACAGGAGTCAAGGGATGTGTGTCAAGAGGTGTTTGCGTATGGGAGTTCTTGGCATGGGATGCTTAATTGTATCAGCTGCAGAAACGTGAACCTACCTGTAATGAGGAATGCCCTGTGGCAAGTTGTTTAACTGAAATGCTTTTTTAAATCTTTCTCTCTCTCTCTCTTCTTTTTCCCTTTTTTATTCTTCTTTTTTTTATAAACCTCCCCGGTAATTGAAGTGTATGAGTGTAATTGACTCTGTGATTTGTCTGCTTTCTGTTTTAAAAAACAAAAAACAGCAAAATTTTTATACTTTCCTCAGTGTATCACCATTTGTGTCAGGAGTAGGAAGTATTTATTAATGGAGGTGATAGGTCTGGATGCCCAGGAACTGCATGGGCCTCCTTGCAAAATTCAGGGCTGTGTGGTCATGTGAGCCTTCGGTGTTGAGACTATAAGAGGAAGTTTGTTCCCCAAGGTTGTATGGTTTGTGTTTTCTGTGTTAGTTTAGTGTCTGGTTTGGCTCCATGTTTGATAGTACAAGTATTTGTTTAACTTATAAAATTGAGATGCGTTCATCTTACTTGGGGTTTTGCACCGCTCCTAGTTGTTTCTGAGATTTGTGTGCAATAACTGTGATGACTTGGGCTTCATGGAAGAGTTTCCAATGTTCAGGTCATCCTAAATTTGCAGAGCATTCCTAAACTCTCTGGTCTTTCAAGTATTTCTGGGAGTTTTTTGCCGACAAGCGTGTCTGTGTTCACTGGAGGGGTGACTAGCGTGATGGCTGCTTTGCTCTTTTCTGTAGGGTTTGCTCTGGAGAGGTGTCTAACGCTTCTCCATTCATTCCCAGGAGAGTGCTAATGGGCAACAGAGGGCGGCATCCCAAATATCAGGGCAGTTGCCAGAAAAAGCCCTGTTCTGGCTATTCAGGTCTCCAGTAGTCTTATTTTCTCCAATATTGCATGAGCAACATTTCTAGAGCAGTCAGAAGAACAACAAAGTACTCTTCTAAATCCTGCAGCTTATGTGGGTACAACCATTTTGGAGATTGGGCCCCAGGAACACCAAAAGGAAAGACGTGTTGAAATTCCACATGATCTGTCAGTATTGCTTCTGTGATCACGTCTTTTTTTCTTCCCTAACGCAGCCCACTGTTTGTAACGTGGAAGATCGGTCGAGATAAACGATTGCGTGGATGCATAGGTACTTTTTCTGCCATGAACCTGCATTCAGGACTCAGGGAGTACACACTTACTAGGTAAGATTTGTCTTCTGTAGCCTTGATTTATGTTCTTAAGTACTTTACTGGGGGAGATACAGATGTATCTGGTTCTTTTTCTTTTTTGGCTTCACTGTACTGATCAACAAAATTGTGTTTCCTTTTGATGCTGAACGTATTGCCTGGTTATTTGACTACTGGTATCATGATGCTGTGATTTCAGTTAAAAACATAGTTTGAGCCTTTTTGTTGGTCTGGAATACTACTCTCCAGTAGCTTATTGTAACTGAGTATTGTAGTATTTTTTCCAGGGATCAGACAAATTTTAACCTTGATAGTTAACATCAGGGCAGAAGACCAGAAAGACAGATTTTGGGATTATCCTATTCACGCTTCTAAAACAGCAGGTATTCTTACCTCTTCTCCATCAGGTGCTTCCAATCAGCTGCAGTTAATTTAATGCTACAAATTTCCATTACATGTTACTCTTCAGATACATCTCAGCCCCTGAGTGGGAAGCTTCTGGATGAGGGAGGTAAGTGGTGATAATCCTTTACTCCCTGGCAGCATAATCCTTCATTTTTCGATCTACACCTAAATTCATTCACCTTAATATTGTTCCATTTCCTTTGCATAGAGAGAAAACTAATAAGTTTATCACTAGAGCTATTAGTAAGCTTTGTGCTTGATTTTTCTAAGAGTTTTTAGAATTTATTTTCTAAAGAATTAATGACACTTTATTCACTTAGTTACAATAGACTGTTTATAGTACTTTAAAATAGAAACTACATTCTGGCATGTGTAGATCTCTAAAATTGTCATT
The DNA here is from genome assembly GCA_013389825.1 of Crypturellus undulatus. Taxonomy (NCBI): domain Eukaryota; kingdom Metazoa; phylum Chordata; class Aves; order Tinamiformes; family Tinamidae; genus Crypturellus; species Crypturellus undulatus. The sequence goes on from VWPW01013329.1 coordinate 31,073, forward strand.
ACTTAAAATAATTGGTGCTCCAGACCTCTTTAGGTTGGAGACTTTCTTCCAATGTGATCTTCCTCTCTGCTGTTAAGCACCTTTTCACAGTCTTGATATTGAGTGATATTAAAATGGGGCGTGTTCTCTCTTACAAGTCTCAAAAGTTTGTTGCGAGTTGAAGTTCATTTCATGCTTCTTTTAGCTCAGCTTGAAGAAATAACTGCTCATCTCCTGGAGTTCTTTGTAAACTAAATCTGAAAAACCTAGTTAAGTCTTGGTGTTGGTCTTATGTGATGTTGAATATTTCTGTTTGTGCCTTTTTTATAATTCAGTAATTAAAATTGCCAAGGAGAAGAAGCTTACAAAATATGTATAATATTCATGTAGTTATACAGATAAATTTAGAGCAATTTCTCTGTTGAAGTGCATTAAAACTTGAGGTTTAATTGAGCAGAGTGGGGGAAAAGCCTGTACCTGCTCTAGAGAGCTTTTCATTTAAGTGCATTTTACAGTGCCATATCCAGAACAGTGACCTTGTACAGAAAACTTCCCTCTAAGGTTTAGATGATTAGTCAAAAAATTAGTCTTGTAAAATGATCAATACAGTAAGGAAAAAATGAAAATGTATCAGATACCTTTGATTTTTTTTTTGCTCTTGTAGCTTAATAATTACAGTGTATTTTTTAACTTTGCAGTACATTAGGTATATTAAAATATTGAAACAGCAGTGTTCGTCAAAAATCTTTCAAGTGATGCTGTAATCTTGTGTAACCTTAAAAATGCTTAAAAGGTTCCTGTCACCATAGTCCAGTTTTAGAAGCTGTAACTCAAAATATACAGAGGTGATGTATCAGTAAAGAAACTGAAATACATTGAATACAGTATCCAAATGATGGCCACGTACTGTGGAAGGTTGTGCTAGGCTATCTAGAAGACACTTTGATAGCAACTTCCTGCTAATCAGAAGAGAATTTCACTGTAGTTAATTTTCAAGGGGAAAGATACTGGAAAATACATACACAGATTTTTTTTTTTTTTAATCTTTATTTAGGATACTGTATTTTTTATCAATGATCTTTTAATACCATATTGAATTCTGTTACCTTTTATGGAAAACCTTTCTTGCCTGTTTACCAGATCAAAATTGATTCATGTTGTTTTTAAAGAAGTACTTCAGATATGACCATTAAAATGTTAAGATCTCATGTTAATGTCCCTAAAAAGTTGTTCTTTTATCTCAAAAATTATATATAAAAAAGAGATACCTGTGATCAGTTAGGCCTCTCAGCTACAGAGCTTCCAATGGAGAAGGTTTGAGGAATAATAAAAGCAGCCTTGAAACATCTATGAACTTCCCAGTTTAGAGTTCTTCAGGCTTCACTAGGGAGGATCAAAAACTGGGACATTGTAACTTGATCAAACAGTATGTGGGTAATAGTGTTCTTGTGGAAGATGAGAGAATTCCTGAAAGTGAAGAAGTTTTTTCAGATGTACTGCAAAGCAAAATTAATCAACAGAGCAGGCAGCATGTGAATAGACTATCTGCTGCAGAAGAGGAACCTGAATTAAGAATAAAGCGTGAAGGCAGGTGTTCTTCTGACATCATTTCACTTCAACACTGGGAGGCATTTTTCTTCAAGCCCTCTGAAGATTAGAGGGGTGAACAGAACCAGGCTCTCTGGTTTATTCTTATCTTTTTCAATACCTTCTGGTGAATTGTGGCCTAACTTTGAATGAATAAAGCTGTGTAGCTGAACAGCTAAATGTCTTAGCAAAGAAGGCATCCTAGATTTTCACATAGGCAAGTCTATATTACAAGAATATTGAATAATGCTTAGCATCGTGGTAAATCAGATTTCCTTAGTTCTAGTAGTATTTTTAATTTCCCTTTGCTTTTCAGTATTTGCAATATTGTAGATTCTCTTAGTGTAGTGCTAGTTCATCTAGGAATCTGAAGTAAACAGTTTTTCTTGGATGTCTTGCTTCCACACTCACTTAGAAAACTATTTGATCCCTAAACAAAAGTGGTGGCATGGGACTGAAAGAAGCCCCTTACCCCTCCACCCTTCTGAGCTCTGTAGGTTGTGATGCTGGTATTGCCAGCATGTTCTAAACAGGAAATTTATGTGGAATGATTCATCATTAATTGGATACATCTGCCTTCCTCGTGAAGAGGGATGAGAATACTCCTAGTTAAAAACACTAGCAATGTGTTCCTAAGAAAATCTACATCTTGGATTCAGTGAAGCAGAGGAATTAGTAGTACATTATTAAAATATTCTGCAGAATGTTGTGAAAATATATATTCAGTTTTAGTGAATTTAAAGAATTTTACTAGGAAGTTAGAGGTTAGATTAGAAATAAATCTAGCCTTGTCCAGATTGTTGTATAATATCAAATATTGTATATTAGGATCTAAGAACTTCATCATGGGCATGGCAAATAGTCCTTTCTGTATATGTGAATTGAATATTCCACCTGAATGTGTAAAATTAACCAATCCAGATTATAGAAAAATACATATAGAAAAAATATTTTACAGCTCCTTCAAGAAAATACTCTGCACTTGGAAGCAGGTTACCACAGTATTTTAAAACAGATTGATAAAATATTTTTCATGTATTCTGCTCAGCAATAAGACCTGGGTTTGTCAGTAAAGTTTTAAATTGGAATTGCTACTTTCCTGCGCTTGAGATACCAAATGAAATGGTTTTATATATCCTATATTTTTTCATTTTAGTGTTTTTGTTTGTTTGTTTGATCACCATTTCATACAATTTGAAATCATATTTTAAGTTTGGCTCTAACCAGTAAGGAGTATGGAGTATGCAAGTTTAACTCTGTTTTTCTTTATTCGGTCAAGGCTAGAGTATATATCTGGGCAGGGAAAAAGTAGGGAAAAGGCAGCTAAAGGAAGACCTACGGTCGTACAGGAGAATGATAGAAAAAAAGTGGATTGTTAGCCTCAAGTGTGCATTAATGTAATAACTGAAATCTGGATTTATAATAACATGTAACCCACTCTTTCTATGCATATATCTACCTATGGTGAAATTTGGTCTTTTTGTTACATGTTCTGTTTACTAGTGACACCTCAGAGAAATAGGAGAGGGTTCTGCCTTACTCAGCCTTGCTCCCAGGGATGGAGCTGCTCACCAAACAAAACAAAGGGAGACGCTTGGGAGGAGCAGTATAAAATTGAAGGAAATAAAACCTGCAACTCAGCTCTCTTACAGCTGAGATTGGGTGTGGATTCTACATGAGACACTTGGCTACAGTAACATCAACTACTGCCCTGTATTCACTGGCAGTGTCAATCCTTGCTATTGTCCTATCTCCTTTCTTCTCTTGATGAAAACCTTTAGCCCTTTCCCCCTGTTCCACACTAGGAATTTAAACCTTCGGCTGCATCGTTGGGTATGGCTTAGTTAATTAAGGGGGAAAGTTTAGAGGAGTAAAATAATTAAACAATGAAAGAGCACAATGAGCACAATGTAGCTGTAGGACTTATTTGGTAAAAATTATGGAAAAGTATTTGTATTGAAGGGGTAGCTTCTCTTCCAGCTGAACTTACTACTGTTTTAGTCTAGTTTGGTTTTAATAAATGATAGTTTTGTTATGCCTCCCTACATATTCTCCCACAACCCAGTACTAACCTCAGAAACTCTTTATCATCAAGCAGGGTGGCTACGGGGTAGATACTCATTGCTGACTTGGAGCAAAGCAGTGTTTGTGCATATGGTCATAATTTCTTACTGGGCAAGATCATAAATGTCTTCCTGACACTTGTGTTTTGACCTTCACTGCTCACCAAAGGCATAGTCTGAATTAATTCCTACCAAAAGCAAATCATGTAATACCCAAGAGTGCATTGTTGCCCACTGGTAATACTTTTCAAGGTGCCTTATCTTACATTTTTGATTTATAGTGGATTGCTCCTGAAGCCTGCTTTATTAGTCTGTTGCGATTTTGCTTCTGATGGCTGCTTGTGCAGAATCTCCAAATTATGAGGAGAAACTTATGCTGTCATTTGCCAACTGAAACTCTGAAGAGAGCAGTCTGTACTCTTCACAGCCTGAACTTGCCAGTGTTTTGCTATTCTAGTATGTTCAACACCAAATTAAAGCCAGCAAGCATTGTGCTGCTTCTGTTGCTTCTTTTTCATTTGTGCATTCCTTGGAAAAGCACACGGGCCATGGGAAAGTGGACAGCAGAGATGCTGGAATCACCAGTACCTGCTGGTTGCCTCTGAGCTTTCAGGGTCATCTTACTGAGACAGAGGCCATGATTTGTACTCCTGCTGTAGGATGGCCTGCAGCAGATGGAGAATTTCAAGGTGAGAAAAGTTGCATAGGGAGAGCTGCAATAACATAGTTCTGTGTCTTGAATGTATGGCTAACTACTGTGTGCATGAAGCATGTGAGAAGCCAGTGGCGATTCCATCTGAAATTTATAACTCTGGAGTCCCATTTATCTCTCATTGCGCCATTCACCTGCTAAGTTGTTAGTGGCGTACAGCCTATAGAGTATGAGGATCTCTAAAGGAAAGCACCATATGTCCTTCCAAAGGAACCATTGAGATTTTGAGTGCAGCTGGGGTTCCCTGGGCTCTTGAGCCCTCACAGTATCCGTCTTTCACACGGACATACCCCTTCACTCTGTTTTGGGGTTCTGCCTGGATGTATCTGTGGTTAAGAGTGATTTCAGAGCATCTGCTGTTGCTCTGGAGGTAGGAAGTGGGATACAGAACCACTTCTTAAAACCTGGGGTACGGAACCTTTTCGCTATGCCCAGAACAGGTCTGACTGTCCCTTCAAGAATGTTGAAGTTGCAGGCTTGTTTCTCAGCTAATCCATGTCATGGGCTGTTTGGAAAGCTCGGTAATTCAGGATGTCAGAACGAAGTGGAGGGAGTGATTTAAGCCTGAGGATTTATCAGGGTATAGCAATCCCTAGCCACTAAAACTCCTTAGCAAGGGAGAGCGGTGTCTGAGCCAAAGTCAGGTTTGAAAGATTTGGAAAAAAATAGGCACTGTAACTTGTAACGTTGCCCTGAAGGGAAAAGAGAGTAGCTGTTTCTTAAAAGCCTTCAGAGAAGTTGAGATCGTACCCAAGGAAACAACAGTCACCATCAAGGTGGTTGATTGACTTGAGCCAATTTTCAGTAACGTTATTTTGGACTCCTTCTCCATCGTGACTTAAAGGTAAAGCACAAGGGCTAAGATATGATGTCGTGTGTGTGACCGCAGAATTTGGGAGCTGACAAAGTACTGAGCTGACAAAGTGCAAAATAGCTGAGAGGTCCCTGCTCTGTGAGGTGGTTTTACCCTGGCGTATATTTTGGATCCGGTGCTGGTACCTCCTAGCCTCTGGTGTGCCTGATTTGCCATTGTGTGCAACTGCTTTGCAGAGATAGCTGTTGTTTTCTGTTCTGCTTACAGTCTACATGAATTCTGTTCTTAATTTTCACACCTGAGCCACATAAGCTGTCTATTTGTTTTCCCTCAAAACAAAATGCAGTTCAGGAAACGTAAAAAACTTATCTTGCAAATTAGTGCCTTTCAGTTAAAATCAGAAACAGGATGAGGGGTACTGCAGGTGACTTTTGTTAAGCATAGTTAGGCATCATGTGAATTGGAAAATATTGTCTGTAAGCTCCTGCAGTTGGTGTTTAAAAGCATTTTAATCATGGGGTTCTAAGATACAAGTGAGGTGGGATGTGCAGAAAGATGTAATCTCTTTTATTGGGCTGATGCAGTTGCAGAAAATTAGATAAGCTTTCAGTGTACAAGCCATGCTGAGAGGAAGTCATTAAGACACCCTCTTTGCTAATTAACCAACCTTTTTTTTTCAGGATGCAAGCTAATCTCTAGCTCAATAGAAGCCTGCTTAGGTTTTGGTCAGGATATGCTGCTGCTGTCATTTGCCTTTTAATTCACAGTTGTTCCCTTTTCCTGATTACTTTTCCAAGTTATAGCTTGGCATGTGAGCTGTTATGTAAGGGATTATAAGGTTTCTACTGCTGTTCTGAGCATATAATTATGGTTTTAGTAAAAATGAGATATGTCATATTAGCATTCGTATTTCATTATAATTCTTATATGAATTGTGCCTGGCAGTAAACTCTAAAAGAGCTTAGCTTAATTATAGTTTAAAATCAGCAGTAAACTCTGCATTACAAATTTTATGATATAGCTATATATAGATATCTATATATGATGCTGTTGACCCTTGGGCGTAGTTATCAATAACCTCAGAACAACATTTTTGTTATCTAAATTGCATAACTAAGTATGATCTATTGCTGCTGGTAAAATTCAGAATGAAACACTGATATATTGGCAGCTAATTCTAAATAATGACTGATGGTTTTTAATAAAATTTAGGCAAAATTATTGTAGTTTATAGATGGGTTCTACAGGCTTAGAGTTGCCAGCTACGGAAGTCGTATGTTTTGCTTCTCACATCATCTGTATAGGAATTGTTTTACTGAAACCTGGAACAGTTTACTGGCTTAGATGAGATTTAGTAATATAAAATCTTGCTAGTCACCTATTGTAGGTATGAATTTTATAAATAACACCACTTTGATTTGGGTAAACCTGCTGATCTGTCATAGTGGGAGGTGATTGCTTTGTAGTAAAATGTATTGAAGTATAAAACCGCAATACCAGAAACTGTATATGAGGTGTAGAAATTTGAATTTGTCCAGCCAGGCTTAGTTATTCTGTGTGAGTCAATTGATTCTGTAAGTAGGTCTGTAATGATTTTGTGCACACAGTGCCAGGTCATTATTTCAGGGAGCTATTGCTTGCTTGACAGAACTACATGTAATGCCTTTTCTCAAAGGGCAAAATTAAATAGCATATTGACTATAAAGGGGGGAGTAGTGACTTCTGCTTTAATCATGTTAAATGCTTCTCCTTTTGCATTCTGAAATGAAAATGAAAAACTGTTTTTGAGAGGGCAATGGGGGCATGCCCCCTTGAGTATAGGTTTCTTGAATATAAACGTGTGTTGAACTGTGGTAATTCTGCTTTAATTTTCTTTTTATTAGAAAATATATAATGTGTGTATAATCTGTGCATCTGTATACATATATACACGTGTGCGCGTGCACACACACACATATATATTCATATATATATATGTATATATATATATATATATGTTTTGTGACTGTTGATCTCTTGATCCGAAGAGAACCTTGCTAGACCCTAGAGTCTAATGGTAGATGATAGTCTGTTTCCTTAGCAACACTTTCTGAAAGAAAGCAAGGGAAAACACTACAAATAGATGATTATTATTATGAAGAGTGCATAATAATAATAAAGCTTGTCAATAGATTCCAGTTTATTGCATATTGAATGATACCCTTTTGCACAGAGAACTGAATTGTAAAATGTGATTTCTTGACGGGGAGGGTAGTGGGTATTGCGTTGCTGGGTTTGATGGAATAAACTTATTCTGTATGCTGAACTTGTTTATGAAGTAACTTTGGATCTAGGAGAAATGGAATTTTAGAATTCCAAATGATTACAGAATGGGCAAATTTATAGATAAGTGGCTCACTGAAGTTTAGAGTTGCTTTGCTGAGACTGTCATTAAGTGTTATGTCTCTCATCCAGTATAATTTGGTGTAACTAAGGAAACAGTCTGAGATTAAAATACTTTAGCATTTTATTTTTAAAAACTGGAGCTAAAAAGCGTGCAGAAATAGGAATTTCAAAAATATGCTGCTTATAAAATCTATGCTTTGAAAATGCCATGAGCAAGCAAAATTACTTGCATTAGTTGATTTAGTTCGTGATGCTCCAAATAAATCAGATATTCTTTAAATTTGACTGAATGTGAATGTGTAACCAGGGGCATCCCCAGCAATGAGCTCTGTCGCTGGTGACACTCGTCTTTCCCAGCTGGTCCTTCCCACAAGGCACATTTCAGGTTCTTCCCCCGCCGTCTACTGTGATGCTAAGAAGGCAGTGCCCACCCTCCTGCTTCAAAGACTCAGTTTTTGTCGAGCTGAAACACTACTCTGAATGTCAAACTCCTATTTGACTTTCAATATTACTTGACATAATTATTTTGTGGGGACGAGGAATAGCTTGGAACTGGTCATCGCTGTTTTCCAAGCAAAGTTTCATTACTGCAGTCCTTGCATTGATGCTACCTGCATTTGGTTAATTTGTCTGTCTTTATGTACAGTATCCTTAGAAGGAACATTCTTCAAAACATTTCCTAAACTACTGTGAGAATGGAAGCTGTTTTTTTTTTCCTCCACCCTGCATAGAAGAAGCGAACTTAATGGCTTGAGGAGATACTAAAACAGTGGGTTTCACATAAACTGTGTCTTGGCAGAAATTGAGAGGTCAAAGGAAAAAGAAATGTCTCCTCTACTTGTAAGCTGTTGAAATCTTAAGCTCTGTTTGAAATTTTAACTGTAAAAGCTAAACTCAGCAGCTTGTGTGGGAGGAACTGTGGGAAAAGAGCCTCAATTGAAGCTTTCAGTCTGTCAGCGCCTTCTTCATTTAGGTGTTTTCTGATGCTTCCCTGTGAGGCTGTATAAGGAAGAAATAGCACGAGTTGGGTGGGAACGCCAGGCTCCAAAGGCTCTTGTTATCTCTCTTCACTGCTATACAAAAACTGAGACTTTAAAAACTGCTTTTGCTACGTTCTGTAGTCCACAGTGAAGGAACCTCCTATAGCAGGTGTTTATTGCATTTTAAAAATAATATTGATACCTGGTTTTCACCTGTGTCCTGTAGACACCGTGAGCAAAGTTGTCTTGTGTCCTTTGCAGAACTTGACAGCTGAGCAGGCAGAAAAGCTCTCGTAAGAAGGAATCGCCCAAGCAATTCTGGCTGTACATAAGCAACCGTATAGAATCATAGAATCATTATGGTTGCAAAGACCTTCAAGATCACTGAGTCTATATAAAGTGATGCAGAGCCTCAGAGAGCATTTAAACTCAACCATGATCCAAAGTCTGAGCTAGGCCAGAAGTTACACATCACAGAATGGTTGAGGTTGGACGGGACTTCTAGAGATCAGCTAGTCGAACCCTCCTGCTCAAGCAGGGACGCCCAGAGCACGTGGCACAGGAACACATCCAGGTGGGTTTTGAAGATGTCCCGAGAAGGAGACTCCTTGACCTCTCTCGGCAGCCTGCACCAGGCCTCTGTCACCCTCACAGTAAAGAAGTTCTTCCTCATGTGCAGACGACACTTCCTGTGTTTCAGTTTGTACCCCATTCCCTTTGCTCTGTCGCTGGCCACCACCAAGAGGAGTTTATCTCCATCCTCTTTACATTCTCCCCTCAGGTATTTGTACATGTTGATCAGATCTCCTCTCAATCTTCTCTTCTGCAGACTAAGCAGGCCCAGTGCACATAATCTTTCCACATACAATAGATGTTCAAGTCCCTTAATCATCTTTGTTGCTCTGTGCTGGAAGTTCCACATCCCTCTTGTCCTGGGGAGCCCGGAACTGCACACAATACTCCAGGTGCGGCCTCACCAGAGCTGAGAGGAGGATTCCCTCCCTCTGCTTGCTGGCAACGCTCCTCCTGATGCAGCCAGGAGCCCATTGGCCTTCTTGGCCACGAGGGCACGTTGCTGAGTCCTGGTCAAACTGTTGTCGACCAGGACCCCCAAATCCTTCTCCACAGAGCAGATCAGCCCCTAATCTGTACTGGTGCCTGGGGTTATTCCTCTCCAGGTGCAGAAGAGGAGCCTCCACAAACTTGCTGAGGGTGTCTCTGTGCCTTCCTCCAAGTCATCGATGAACAAGTTGTACAGTACCAGGCCCAGTACTGACCAATGGGGGACACCACTGGCCACAGGCCTCCAACTACACTCAGCACCATTTGTCATGACCCTCTGAGCTCAGCCATCCAGCCAGTCCTCAGTCTACCTCACCGTCCCCTCATCTAACCCACGCTTCCTGAGCTAAGGATGTTAGAGCTCTGTGCTGTTGCATTTTATGTAGTCTTGGTATCTGTGGGAATATGAGATCTGAAAAGAGTGATGATCCATTTTACATGTGAGCATTTATAAATGGCTATGCACTTAGTGTTTATTTGATGCATTAAAATGGGAGGAAATTCCTGAATGCATCTGAAAATACTTTTTTTTCTAATATATTTTAAAATAGAGGATTAGGGACAGAAGTCCTAGATTTGTCATTTCCCGTTTAATTATTGATGCGCTCTTCTATTTCTTCTGTTTTCAGCTGTGCTCTATTAAACTGGATGTTGGTGTCATCCCTAAAGCAACATACTACTTTGATGTTAGTTTTTTCAAAAAAAAAAAAATTTTTGATTTGGAGTTACTTTAGAATCAGAAATTGAACATCCTTCAGTTTCCTGGGGACATGAATGACAGTGCATTGACAGTTTGTAAAGCATTTAATGCTGTGAAAGTTCTTAAGTAAACAGTCCCTTAGAGATATTTTTGAAATCTACATCATTCTTCCCAAATTTACAGATTTTTATCTGAACTTTAAATATTTTTATTCAAAACTGTTCTAGATATAATTCTTTAGATTTTAATGAGAGAGGGAATAGCTTCGACCATTAGTAGCACTTTCAGCCAGACTGGTAACTGTGAATTCTGCCAACATTTTAAATGTAACTTGGAGACTGCAGACCTTTAGCTTACTTTCTTCAGTTGAGGTTTGCTATTCCAATGCAATAGTTTCTTTTATTTTTACCGCAGCTTAATAATAATGTGGTCAATGGTTGTGCTCAGAGTCACAGACTAGCCTGTTCTGGTGTAAGTAGGTGCTGCAGAGCGTGGGGAGCTTGTGCAGATGCTCCCTGGCTGCTTTTGGGAACTTCCCCATCTGCCCCAAGCAGCAGTACCAGCCTCATAAAGGAGGGTCCTTGTCCCAGTGGGAATCACTCACGTTGTCTTATGTGACTCAGGGCCTGAAATATGGTTTATCGGGCTTTTATCAGCAAGGAACTATGACTTCATCCAAGTGAATGATGTTTTGCCTCTTTATTTCCTCTTGCTGTTTTCGATTGAATAGATTTCACTTGCTTTCAGCTTGGTTTGATTTGATATGGGAAAAGAAAAGCTTTTGGTTTTCTTAATAGTCCAACTTTTTGATAGTTCTGGTTGAATTGATTTTAGTGACTGATACTTCCTTACTTCTGCAAACCGAAGATCCCAAGTTACCAGTATAACACCATTGAGCAGTTTGACTTGATAGTATTTTTGGTGTTTCATTCATAAGTAAAAGTCAAGTTAGAAACATTCACACCCTGGTATGCTCAAATGACATGCCTCACCTCAGAAGACTTTTTTCCCCTCTACCAGAAAGTGAGTAGCTTAAAATGTAAATATATTAGTATGTAATGGAAAGCTTATGCAATTCTTTTTCTTTAAATATTGCTTTATACTCTATTCCACTAAAGTGCCAATGTAAAGCCAAGAATGTATATAGCGAAATGTACTCTGACTCAACTGTGTGAAGGTTGAAAGAGAATGAATACATTTAAAAAGTGCTGTGTGTGTATTTTTAACTGTTTTGGTTCTTATGAAAGACAGTTAAAAGAGCTTTTTCTGTTATCTCTAGGCCAGTGATTTCCAGATGTTATTTTTAAAGCCCTGCAGATAGCACATTGGTTTTGCATTGAAGAAAAAGCATGTTTTATGCATTTATAAACATACAGAAGGGAAGGGGGAAATGTAGTTTCAAAATAACATTTTGAAAGGTCATTCCAACCTCAGTTCTGAAAGAGGGTATCGCTGCTTCTCACCAGAATTATTTTTGCATGTTCTGTCAAGGAATTAATGTAGTTTTTGTTGTTGTTCCCAGAAGGTTCCACGCGATTTGCAAGCTGGTTAGCTGTCGCTTTCTCGTCTGTGCTGAGGATGCACTCTGCAGTTTGCTCACTTAGCTGCAGATAGAGGCTTTTTTTTCCTTTGACCTAGACTGCTAATCCCATATTGCAAAGAGCAGCAGCTGTGCTTTGTCTGTGGAGTCCCCGCGCCACGTGCAGCCGTGTCCGTCAGCAGCCCCTGCTTTGTGTGCTCTGCTTTTTCAGTCGCTGAAAGGCTGCTTTCTGTCCTGTTGCTTGTAAAAACCATCTTCAGTTTTGCAGAAGTCTGCAAATAAATGCAATATTTTTTTCAGAATGGTAGGCTTCTGAAAACTACTGCACACGGTTTCACAAAGCTGTGTTTTAGTTGAATGTTTCTGACATTCAGGAGAGAAACCATTTGTGAATTGCTTTTTAGAGGGTTCATGAAATCTATTTCTGTTTAAATTTTAAGCACTTTAAATAGATACGTGGAGTTGTGGCTCTAGTGGATGTAATTATGGTTAATCTAGACGTCTTGTGTCCATGCTGTAACCTCATTTAACTTGGAATAATCAAAATTTAGTTGCTCTCAGAATAATTCCCTTGGTTAAACATTTCTAAATACATGTGTAGCAATTTAAGATGTTACACTACTTGAAAGCTAAGTAACCATAAGACCTGAGCAGATAGTCTGCTGTTTTAGGGACTTCTACTGAAGGGAAATGTCCTTTACCTTCAAAGGGTGAAATTGGCTTGTAGTTCCTCTAAGAGGATATAAAGTGAAATATTTAATTAGCAAGCTTGGATTTTCCATTTCAGTTAATCTCATAGCAGGAATGTGCTTGACTACACTTTCATGCTCTGTAATGACTTTTATTCCGTAGCTGAACTGACTGTTCAAATATATGATATGCTATAGAGTTAAATGAATTCCCTGAATCCTCAAGTCATTCAAGTTTTGAAGATTGCAGACACATGTATCCCAGCCCAAACCCTTGGCATCTTTTACATTTCTGAACTTCCTCTTTGCTTCACATCAGCTGCTTTTTTATTTGCCACCCCAAAGCTAGTTAGGAGTGGAAAAGGCAGTAGAGCAGCAGCTGGAAAGCATGGAGCTGGGGAAGGTGCTGCAGGTGAGGGGGAAGGTCCATCCCAGGTGGGCAGTAGTGTGGCAGAAAAGCAGAAGCAAGAAAGGAGAGTTTGGGACCTGCTGGCTGGTGTCACAGAGTTGCCAGAAAGTAAATGAGAAGGTGGCAGAGGAGAGAGCTGGTTTGTGTGCGGAAGGGCGGGCAGGAGGCAAAGCCTCCCCGTGGAGAGGACCTGAGTAGCAGAGCTCAGACCTGGTCTGCTTTTTGACTTCAGAGAGGCATTGACTGCTCAAAGCTTAACCTCTTAATGAGATTCATGTATGAAACAAAAAACCTACACTCATTAAAAAGTAACAGGTGAAAAAAGATATTGGTAATTCTTGTTACACTTAATAGTAACTTAAATTCTGTGTTAATGCAGCTGTACTCGCACCATCTTTTCCAGAGTGGCTTTGGCAGAGCAAGAGTAAACTGCTAGAGATGGTACCAAAATGCTGGGTGCTTCTTGTGTGTCCGCAAATTTTCATGAAATAATGAGTGGCTATTTCTTTCCCTGTGGCCTTTACTACATGTGATATGCCGCAAGGGATTGATTTTGTGCCTCTATTTAATAAATTAAAAAAAAAGTCACTGACACATGGTGAGATGCCATGAGCTCCCATAGCATCCTCTGTGTTGACAGCACTCAGATGAGCATCTTCTTCGTAGATGCAGTATGTTTGCGAGATTGCATTTAGACCAGATTCAGCTGGTTTAAGCATAATCCAAGTTGAGTAATGATATTGATGAAGAACATATATTGGGAAACAAGCGAGGATATTATCCAGAGTATTATGAGCAAATGTATTCCAGTCTGGATCCTCGATTGCTCCTAATTTATTAATTTGCTTCATAAACTCAAGATTGAATTCTGTCACCTCTGATTTATCAGGCTGTATCCATCATTAACTTTATTTTCTATAGTATTTTGTTGTCTCAGTATTTTTTATGAAAGTTATTCTCATACTTCAAGTAAGTGAATGTGTTTTCATTCCCAAAGAAGTTATTATATATTTTAATATGTCTTTTACTTTTCTTGTGTTTAACCTGGCTATATTTATCTGTCACCATAGTTTCTCGGCTCATCTTGACTAGTCATAGTTCCTGTATTAGTGATAAGCAGAATACCAAAATTGACCTTAAATATTAAATTCCACTGGCATTTAATGTTTTGATTGATCTAAATTGAATCATTTTGACAACTAATAAAACTACAATTGCATCCTATTTTTATACTGAAATTGCAGTTTATAGTAATTCCAGTGACCGAAGTAGTACTGAGAACAACCAGTACTCATTTGTTTCAGGGTTTCAACAGTATAATAAAAATAAACTCATTCTGCAAGCCGCAGGAAATTGAACATGTGAATGTTCAAATTACATTCATGTATTTATATCTCCATGGCATTCCTGTGAAGTTTAGAAACATACATATTTTTTTCCATATCTGCTTCAGACTTTTTTTAAAGTTAACTAAAAATGTTAACTTGTGCTTTTTTGAATAATGACTTGAGCACAGTTTTAGGGAGAATAATTCTTTGCGTGAATTGACTTGGTGAGGGTTGTATACACCACTGAAGTGTCCTAAAACATGATGTGCTTTTACTTCAGTATCTGTCTAGAGGTGGAAGTGGGAACCTTAGGTCAGTATAGAGGGACTTGTTGGAAGCATAAAGAATTCAGAAGACTACTCTTATTTTTATGTTCTTTTTGACTGGTTAGTGTTGGTCAAGCTGTACAATAATGGAGCAGTTCGTTTTTGTTAATTGTCTAAATTTTGCCATCTGCTGGAGAGCTTTTTAGTGACAGTATAATTTAGTCCAGCTGGAGCTCTGCTAATTTTCTGGCTGGCCTTTTTATCATATTTTCACCAACCCTGGTCAGTTTTGTTGTAGAAAAAAAATAATGTTGGGACAGCTAATGAGGTCAGAATGTTGTGTGTTTGTTTTGAGTGCAACAAATGTAATTTTGGTATATCAATTCCAGACATACCCATGGCAATTGAGACCTCTGTTTCCTGAATACCCACTCGAGTATGACACAGAAACAGTCCTGGCTTTTTGGATGTTGTTATCCTCACCTAGCCAGCTGGATGGGAGATGCTGGGAGCAGTGAAGGAAAGAGGAAGTAACTGTTGCGTGCCCAGCACACAGTTGCTTTACCTTGCATTGCCCTGTCATTTGGGTTGGATTTCTCTTGTTAAGGGCATCCCTCCAAACTATTCTTCAGTCTTAGCCATAACTTACACAGTGAAATTGCATTTGACTTCAAGTGCATTAGAAATATCATATGTCCTAAATGCAAAATGATTTCCTCTTCCCTCTGTGGGATTAAAACAGTATGAGAAAAATGCAGATTCTTTGACTTGGTGGTTCCTTTTTTTTTTCACAATGAAGGAAAATAGAACCACAAAAGCATTGTAGAGTAAGATTTTGGCTTTAGGAAAAGTTAGGGAAGTTGAAGCCATAGAAACTTGACTCTCCGTAATGTACTCAAGACAGTTTTTGCAACGATGATTTCTACTTTAAGGCCCTAACAGCACATGCCAAAAAGATCTTCCTGAACTTTAAGGGCCTCTTGCCACAAGCTTTCATTGCTTCCTAAATATGCTGTAGCAGTAAGAAAGAGCAATGAGTTCAAGGGCTAGTGTTATTGTGGCATGTTGATAAACTGAGTTTATTTGGAAGCACTGGGATTATGGTGGAATATTTCTCTGGGTAGCTGTCAGAGCAGCCAGATAAACTTGTTATTCATTGCTCCTCACAAAAGCTCTGTTTAAATTTATGGAAGACTCAACTTTCATAGTTTCCATGGTTCTGAGTGTTTGTGGGTTGCTGGGGTTTTCCTTTTTTTTTTTTTTTTTTTTTCTTTTTTTTCTTTTTTTTCTCCTCCATTTCTATAATGGTGAAAAGTGAGGAGGTGGTTCATTTTTGTCTAGTATTTATGCAGTGCTGAAGAGGTGGCCGCTGTCAGTTGCATGTATGGATGGCCAAAGATATGCACAGGAGCAGTAGTGAAGATTCAGTTGAAGCTGTTAATTCATTTTTCACTTGCGACTCCAGTCTATACCAAACTCGCTGCAGTGTATCACAACTGTCTCTATTCAGGTTGTTATCAAATACCCTCAGGTGCTTTGTTCTGCAGGAGCTGCAGAACTTCAGAATATTCTGTGCAAACCCAAGTTTCTAAAAGGGGAATGCTTGAAACAGAGCACTGCTCTCATCTCCTGCTATTACTTAGCCTACTCTTACAAATAATGAACACTGATATATTTTCTTTTAACCAGTGTGTTGTATTAATCTATTTTCTAGCACTATTCTGCAAGCTGCAAGAAATTTGACAATACCTAATACTATGTAACTTTAATAATAATGAAAAAAGGTAAATGTATACCAACCAGATACAGATATAGATATGTGTGTGTGCATGCACTAGGTGAGTATTGTGTCTTGTTGCTAGTGGAACTTTGCAGGTAAGCTTCCTACTAACAATTTCCACATATTATTTTTGTAAATCAGAGATGCCAGTTCACTGTTCAGTTTCTCCTCCTCGCAGCGCTGCCATTACCTGCTGCACTGGCCTGGTGAAGTAGCTGGGAGAGCGATGTCGGCACTGAAACCTGGCGAGCTGCCTCTCCCTTCCCTTTGTGCCTGGCACTTAGCAACCCAACGTGCAGGAAGTTGAAGTGTTTTCTTTCCCTTTCTGCCTCCCAACTGTAAGGGAGGGTTCAGGAAAAACACGTCATTCACAGTTGTTTTGTTTCCTGGAAGATCTGTGGTCTGACAAAAAAAAAAAAAAAAAAAGAGGAATAAACTCACTCTCTTTCCTTGCATTCAAGTGAGCTGGTGATGGGTGTAAATCACGCCTTAATCTCTGTTGGTGTTGGCAAATTTCTGCCAGTCATAAATAACCGTTGTTGGAGGGCTGTCGTGTGGCTCTGGCTGGCTGCGTGCGCCGCAGGCTCCGTCTGCGTTATCCATCATCATCACACGCTCCGATGAGAAGCATGCTCTACCCTGCATTCTCTTGACATAAAATTAATTGCAGACTGTGACTTGGAAGCTACTAGTTTCTTTAGTCCTTGCTATTATGATAGCTGATCTTCATTAGAAAAAGACTAGGGTCCTGTATAAGATCTCTGATTTCTTCCTGTTGCTGAAAAAATGAAAAAGTAAAAGTCTCAGTTACTTTCTCTGGCTAATAACTTTGCACAAGAAAACCCAGTAAATACTTTTTCTGTTTGTTTTTTTGTTTGTTTGTTTTAGGGTCTTTATTTGTTTTGAAATCCTGGCACCAGTGTCTCTTGTTGCTGTTGCACCTCTTTGCCCTAAAATCCAGCAAGTTTGCCGCTCTTTGCTTTCAGATTGTTTTGAATGAACTGAAAGCAATATCTAGGCCCTTTGGCTCAATGTTATACCATGACCATTTATTTATAAAAAAGATTTTCTAGGGTCATTCCAATACATACGCTTTTGTGAGTGTAGGAACTGTGAGGCTTGAGGTGGTACTGGCTGTGAGAGGGGCTGGGATTTTGGAGCAGGCAGACCTCAGGCACAGGACTTAACCAGCTGCAAACATAGTGCCAGGGTAGTATTTATCAAAATAAGGTGATAGTTTGTAATCAAATTTTTAACTGTGTTTTGGTTTCTTTTTGTTTTTTTTTGGATTTTTTTTTTGTATCTGTAATAAGGGGAGTTGGGGAAATGTTGTTTATCACAAGATCAAATTGTTGTGATTTGATTTAACTGTGCTCAGTATTGGAAGTGGTTTAAGGCAAAATTGGCTATGGCAGAATGAACTGTAATAGCAATTGAAAGTGTGTGTGTGTGTGTGTGTGTGTATATTAAATTTTTTAACTGGATTTTTTCAAATATATCACTTCTATTTTGATGGATCCCTAGGGAGCTACGTACCTACGTTGCAGGCTGAGCAGGTAGTGTGAGAGGCCGTTGCTCCAAGTGGGTTTTGAGCGCTCGAGGCCGTGGAGTCCTGCTGTTGCCGCTGGCTCACGGTGCGGGTTTAAGCTCTGGTTGCAACTTCCAGTAACCTACGCAAGTCCATCTAATTTTGCCAACTCCTGTATATGCTTGAGGTGGGCAGGGGTGATTGTCCACCAAGAAGCAGAGATGAGCGAGAACGTTGTTTCCTTCCTTGCTGTTTGTAAAGCTTCTATGCCAGAAAATTTTGTAAAGGACCTTTTAAATTCGTTCACTAAGATGCACCTTTTAACTGAGTGATGTAACTTCATTGCTGTTCCTTATTTCTGCATTATTGCTTATTGCTTTTTTCCACATAGCCACATCAGATTTGATGACATTTAAGAAGGGATTCTTAAAGATTGAAGCTGTTTTGTGATATTCTTCCCCCTCTTTGTAGCATTTCTATAGCCTACAGAAATCACAGATGAACAACATGGTCTTGTACCGCATTTTGATTCACCCAGATGGACTATTTTTTCCAAGTTATTCTGAGAGTTTCCAAGGAAGACTTTTTTCTGTGTAACAGGGTGTAGTCCTAAGAAATAAAGGCTTTAGTTTTATTTATTGCTAAATTTCATTCCATTAGTTGCAGTAACTCTAAACATTTTGAACAGTTGTCTTTTAAGTATCTTCAATGTCTTTAAAATATATCCCAAAATAAAAAAGGGAGAGTGTAGAATGGAACATAAAGTTACTCAAACAGAAATTTTTGGAGAGCTTATGGACAGATGAATTGCATTTAAGTAGAAGCTGAGGCTTGTGTAGCGTGACTCAAAAACTGACAGCTGAGTAGGTGCGTTTTCTTCACTGAATCTGTCTTAGTAGGACACTCACGACTGCATAAATATAACCTAGTTTAACTAGTAAAGCTGTGCATGTGCGTGCATGCATTTTGTCTTCTAAAATTAGTTTTCTTTGAACAGGGTTCAACTTTGCCTGCTTCATTTTTAACATGAAGCAGGACTCCACATGGAAAAACTAACGTCCTTGTATTGGGCAGCTAGAGTTCCTGTTGCTGGGCACTGCTTCTTTTCAGCTCTGCAGTATGACGTACTTCCATTTACCTGGCACAATATGTACAAATTAATTCTGGGCACTAAGGAGTAGAAAAAATGTGTTTATTTTCCTTAACAGTTGTTTGGGATTCTATCTGTTGTTTCTCAGCATAATTTACCAACTTCACCCTTCTTTCATTCTAAATTTAAGAGGAAAAACTGTTGCATGGATGTTCTTTTCAACATGTTATTTAATGTGCAGGTCTTTGCTCCAAATGGAATGCTTTTATCTCTCTAACAGGAAGTGTAAGAGAAGAATATGGCTTTGGTTAAGATTACAAAAATGTACTGTAATCCTACAGAAGTAATGCTTCCATCAAATAACACACCAAAGAATCCTATACAAGTCGAGTGGCTCTGTGCAATAATACAATGATTTTTTTCAGTGTGAGCAGCCCAGCTTAGTAATGAATTTTTGTTAAACCAGGCACATGTTATCTTGTCTGTTGTTATAATCGGTCACCAAGGGGTATATTACCAGGACAAGCAAGGCAGAAGTGTCCATTTACATATGTGTATCTCTGTATAATGTATTCGGGGTTTGATAAGTATCAAATTGCTGTCTCTAGAAACCAAAATTCTTTTCCCAGAGCTGGAACAACAAAAGTAAAGCTCGTGCAAGCTTGCTTTTGCTCAGCAAGTGTGGGTTCTGCTGGCCTCTCCAAAGGTAATGCCAGTATCGCAATGCAGTGAGTACACAGCTGCACCTAGATCACGCTGCTTAGGGCAGGGTTGTTAAGCTTTTTTTTTTTTTTTTTTTTTTTTTTTTTTTTAGTTTATTTCCTAATGTTGGAAGGCACCTCTAGGGGCCTCTTATTCTAACCCCCCTCACCCCGCAGGGCCCCCTAGACACCGGCGGACCGGCCNACCTAGAGCACGTGGCACAGGGCTGCATCCAAGCGGGTCTTGAAGATCTCCAGAGAAGGAGACTCCACAACCTCTCTGGGCAGCCTGTTCCAGTGCTCCGTCACCCTCACAGGGAAGAAGTTCTTCCTTAAGTTCCCGTGGAACTTTTTATGCTTCAATTTGTGGCCATTTCCTCTGGTTCTGTCAGTGACCACCAGTGAAAAGAGGCCAGCCCCATCCTCCTCACTGCCTCCCTTGAGGCACTTATAGACACAGATCAGGTCCCCTCTCAGCCTTCTCTTTTCCAGGCTGAACAGGCCCAGCTCCCTCAGCCTCTCCTTATAGGGCAGATGTTCCAGGCCCCTGAGTTTAAGCTCAATCTTCTAAATCTGGCACTTGATACATTTGCTTGACTGTACAAGTTTTGTAGACATTGTGGTTAGCCAACAGAATAGTTGGTTTGTTCTGTATATTCTGGATAACTCAGTATAAATTAACAGGTTCTTGTTGACCTTGTAGTCATTGTAGTATGAGATATGGAGACAGAGAGAAGAGGGATACAATAACAGCAATACTCTATACCAATGAGTAATATACCAGGCACAGTCACTTCCCAGACTTTTAATCAAATTTCCGATCTGTTCGTTCCACCAGCTAGTTCACTTCTCCTTGGCAGCATCTGTGTTAGCGCAGGGTATGTGTATGGAGCATGTAGCCATGCAGTTACCGAGGAGCAGTTTTTCAGCATGCCCTGCAGATAAAATACACCTGGCAAGTGAGAAAAAATTGCTTCAGGTAAAAGTGCAATGGCAGTGTGGTTGCAGGCAGTGTGCCAGCTAACGCGAGACAGCTGCACAAAAGCAAGTGGTTGTGCTTCCCTTATGTTAGCAAGTAAAGCAGTTGGCCACTCCAGCTCATTAGCTCCATAGGTAAGTGCTGGGGCATTGCGCTGCTTTCACTGAAGTTGAGCCATACTGCTCATCGTGTGTGCTTGAGGCTTTGTTACCTTCATGTGCGCACCTCTGCTTCCTCTGTATTCGTGTGAAAGTTTCATATCACAGATTTTTATCAATGTTCAAATGTGTCGTGATTCACTCATCTTTCAGACTGTTATCAGTATGCTTGAGCAGGCTAGCTGAGATGTGGCTTCCTTTTGTGAGATGTGTGTGTGTGTGTGTGTGTATATATATATATATATACACACACACATATATATATTTATATTGGTAATACTTCGGAGATGTTTGTGATTAAGCATGGTTTTTCATCCAGTTTGACCAATACAGCAGATGATCTTTTTTAGTAGCTGGGAATTTACTGAGACTTGCTGTTAATGTTCCTGGGTTCAGTATGCTAAGTATTTCTGCATAAATTGAAGGTTGTATATTTACATAGTAAGGAAATATTTTGCATGAAAAGATAGTTGCATGGATTATGAAAAATAGGTTTAAACAAGTTTAGACAGTCCCTGTTGGCTGTACAAGATGATGTCTTTTGTTCCAAGACACTGTACAAAGGGAAAAGTAACTTTGGTTCCCAGCAGTTGCAAAGGTAACTTTGCAAACTGGAATATGTAATTTGTTAAATCAATAAGCCTGTCTTGGAGAGCTTTTTTGTAGTGTATTCAAATAGATTGATTATATGATAAAGGTACTTTATGTATCAGGGAAATTAGAAATTTGAATATAAGCAAACTTGAAGGAATGGTGGTTTTTGTTTGCATAGCATCTGTTGTAACCAAAATGTCTATTTAAAATTTCTGAATATAACTTTCCAGTTTTTATTAAAAGGTGTGGTGAAATATCAAGAGCATGTACCCATGCACTTTATTTAATAAACCTAGGAGAGGTGGAGGCTCAAAATCCCTAAACTGTAAGCAGTTGGATTCCAGGAGATCTCTACAGGAAAGCGATATCACTGGATATTTAGTGTTTTGTTTACTCTTACATTCATTACTTCTCGTACTTACTGTTGCTTACTACTTAATACTGGCCTAGATGGACTTCTGGTTTGAGTTGGTATAACTTTCTTTTTGCTCTGAGTGTCCTTTGCTCCGCAAAACTGGGCAGGGGAGACCCACTGGCCGCCACAAACTATACAATGAATTTGCCCCCCAAATTATATACTCTATGTGAAAATACCAAAGCTTGGAGGAGACCTCTAGTAATTCTAATGTTATGTTCCTCTTTTGTAATCACAGCATCTTGAAAGTGTTTTCCTCCAAGAAGCAGAACAGGTTCTGTTTAAATTATGCAGTGCATGGCCTTGTTCCATGATGGCACACTCCTGGATACACACGTGATGATCTTCTCTCGCTTAGACTTGCATTTTATTTCCTGTATACTTTATTATGAGGTTGACCCTAATAAAGTTAAGTTGTTCCTCATGCCAACCAACTGTATCTGATCCTAGAACCCCAGCCGTATTCTGAGCAACGTGGTCCTGGCTGGAATCGCAGCTGAGGGCAGCATCTGGCTGTGGCTGGGGTGCGGGGATAGGATCTGTTAGATGAAGCAATGAGACGCTTAAGAACTTGATAGGACGTTTCTTCTCATTCACCAAAAGGGTCAGTAAACAGATTGCTCTTTGCTTCTGTTGGACGTGAGATGATCATGTTCATACATGACACATACCAACGCTTAAAGAGACTAAGCAATGATGTGATCCCAGGCTCACTTTAACTTCCCCCTTCTAATTTAATGGGTTCTTGAACCAAACTTCGGCAAATAGATTCTTACAAACTTTTTAATTCCTGATACTGCTTACTGTAGCTCTGCTAATTGTTTGCTTTGTCAAGGATCTTTGGTGTGTGTGGATATAGTTTCTCTTTGTATTGAATTTTACTCCATTAGGTGTGTGCTTACCTATATATTACTGGTATCGCAGTGTGTGGCTTAGCTCTTGTGAGCTTCTGTGTTACTAATCATAACCTCTGCTTTGCAGAACAGCTTCAAGCCCTGCAGGCCAGCAGGCGGTAGTACCCCTCAATATTTGTACCTTTTTATATTCAACTTTGCCAATAAACATGAATATGCCTCTCTCTTTGGAGAATACTGTGCTTTATGGTTTTTTTTTTTTTTTTTTTTTTTAGTATTATCTCTTGATTCATTAAATAAGTGCTGCAGTTTGATTACTGCATTACTTGTTGGATGATTTGCAGGCTATAGAATTTCCCCCACTGTTCAGTGTTTTAGAGTTTAGACATTTTTCCAAAATCTTTCTGTTGTAGCAAAATTGTTGCAGTAGCAAAATAAGGTCAGATAGGAATGATGGCTTAGAGCGCCTATTGCTTGGCCAGCCAAGAAACCTGATACAGACATCTAAGGAAAGAATTTGGGGTGTTGCTGAGTGTATTATTGCATTGACAGCTGAATTATCTGAGTGGTCATCACTTCATCAGGTTTTTGATTTTGTTTTGTGGGTGTTTTTTTGTCCTTTATACTTTTCATTTGGCTGATTAGATCCTTCAGCTTAAAAAAATAAATAAAAAAAACTTCGAAATTTTGTTTTGTCTTCAACAGTGCCCTTAAAGATAGTCGTTTCCCCCCAATGACGAGGGATGAGCTGCCACGGCTTTTCTGCTCAGTGTCTCTACTCACTAACTTTGAAGATGTATGTGACTACATGGATTGGGAGGTAAGGATTTCAGATGTCCTTTAAGAAAATTACTTTGATACCATAAGCCCTTGTATAGCAACAGGCACAACATTTACATTTTCTGAATATATTTGCTGTGGTTGTCATTGTTTTGCAACCTGTATATAGGTGCAGGAGATGATTTTGGTAAGATTGCCATCATCTTGGAAGTCTGAGTGATGCAGATGGAATACAGTTGTTTTCATGCCCACTTTACACGATCAAAATAGTGGCCTGCACAACTGATTTGTACCTTAAGACTCCATGATTAGGATATTGTGTGATTGATGATGTCCTTAAACCTTTCTTGTAGCATAGCTAACTACAGAAACCTGGTGGGTCAGTCTATTGACTTGGGAAAGAGCATTTACCAGTATGAAAGTTAGTAGCCTGATATATACTTCAGAAATGCACTGCAAAAAAATAAAGCAAAATCCAATGTCAAACTATCTCATTTTGCCTGCAGGAGCAAGCAAAGTCTTTGCGTTGAGTATGACTGGCCTGCACAGAGCCCACATATTCTCTACATAGAGTTAGGCCAAGTAAATCATTGCTCTGTTTTTTGTTTGCTAGTTATGCCTAGAGCAGAATCCATTTTACTTGCTTGGTTCTGGGAAACCTGTGTGCATTCTCTTGGGAGAGCAGCATAAAAGTCACAGGTGAAGAAGCAAATATTGCATTTAGACTTACTTCTGAGAGAGTATCCTGAAGGAAGTGTTATTTTCTATTCTTTTGCTCTTTCCCTGTGCTTTTGTTTTTGTTACAAAAAAAACAAGGTACAGGACTTTAGGTGAAATTTTGTCGCAGTCAGTATGATTTTTTTTTTGTTGCTCTTGGTTTATATAAGAGAAGATTAAAAAAAAAAAAAATTGAAATCATCATATATGACAATGGGAACATGTCATAATACCAGAGATGGCACAGATGCCACACAAGTTCCAGTACTGTCCTTTAATGACAGCCTAGTCCTACTAAATACCTCTGATGTTGAGCATATAAAACAAAAAAAAACATTTTGAATGGGAAGTGTTCACTGTTAAAATGGTAAGGGGTCCTGCTGAGGGCCCTTCAGCCATAGCCTCAACAGTATTTGTTTTATGGTCTTTGAAAATTTATTAAAAGTGCATTTTCTGTTCAACTCATACTGACAAAGACTGCTGATCTGATTGCTCCTGCAGAATACGAGGAATGTAGGTTTTCTTAGGGATTAATCAGCATTTTCATCATAAACAGAATTACTCATTACTTAATGTCACACAAAAAATAAGCCTGAACTGAAACTTCAGATATGCTTTTGCTCAGGGGAGTCATTTATCTCGTCTCTGGGCCCTAAAATTACCTATATGTTTTAAGCAGGTTTTCAACTATTCAAAACTATAATGACTTCTAATTTTAAACCTTAAAGACTAGACTTCCTGGTTTACTGTGCTAATTTTTAGTACTTATCATAGTGATGTTTTGGATGTAACAATTTAATCTAATTTTTAGTAAATTTAATTATCTGTAGAAGTGTGAGGTGCCAGGTAATATTTAGTTATTTCCATGATATATAGTACTAAAGGTATTATTTAATGCTATTTTATTCTGTCAATCATAAACTCCTAAGATGACCAAAATACTCATCCTTAAAAACCTGAAACCAAAATCTGAGCTCAGAAAATCCACTCTCCCTTGAAAAGACAGGAGCTTAGCTTTGTTCCTGGGAGACCACCGCTTATTTCATGTGTGAAACGGATGATTTTACTTTCTATATCTTACAGCAAATTCTTCAGAATTCAACAACCAAGGAGACAAATTTATAAAACTTAAAACTTTAATCTATGGAGCTCAATACAGAAATGCAGTTTTTCTCATTTAATTTCTGGAAAAAGTCATCTTTTGGCATCTCAGGATTTTTCTTATAGGAGAGGCCAAACTTATCAGGGGAACTTGGGGAGGTCAAAAATAGTCTGTGTGTGTTCAATTTGCTTGGTCACTCTCTCCTGTTTCATTTAAAGCTTTTTAATACTAGGCTTTTAAAGCCTTTAGCAAATTGCTACAGATTTTAAGAGGTGATTACAATTTCCCCTGCCTTGTTGGGCACAGAGGTTGCCCTTTTCATGTTTTTTTTTTGTTTGTTTCTTGTTTTTCTTCCCAGATTAAACATGCTTCTTCATATATAGATTGTATCATAGATAAATAACATGCAAGGTTTCCATGTAAAATGGGGAGGTGGGGGGAATAAATAAATATGAAGGAGAGAATTTGTCATTGTTAGTCCTTAAAAGAATGATTCACCACTGTTTGTGCCCCTGTCAGTGAGAGCTTATGTCATCCGTGTTTCTTTTAAGGGAGCTGCAGTTATGCAATGTTAATGGCAAAAAGACATTTCAGGATGGCTAGAATATGACGTAAAGAGAGATTCTGCATCTGCCGTCTGGTATAATGCTAATTTCCAGATCATCCTGAAAAACATCAGCCTGGTTAGGAGACCTTGCTTCTGTAGGTATGCTACTGATGATCTTGTGGGAGCTAATTCAGCAATTTGCTGATGGAGGTCAGAATAATTCAAAATTGCAGGTTCAGACAACCTGTAGTGCTCTGGCGCCTAGGGACAAGATCATTTGAAGACATGGCTCAGGAGTGGCCTCTCTATCCTGAAGCAGAGTGAGAGCTCTTCCTATCTCTGAACTGTTTGCCCAAATGGAAGAAATGAGTATTTCAGTTGCACCAAGCAATGAGAGATCCTGTAGTTGCAGGGCCTACAGCCAAGTAAATAGGAGGCATGAGTGAATTGACTGTCATTAGCTCCCATATGATTTTTCAAATTGCTGCCATTTTCACCTTTTATAAAGGTTTGTATTTTCTCCTTGTTGCTTTCAAAAGACATATTTCAGCACAGTGGGTTATGAAGACACTTCCTAAAATATAACTCAGGTTTCTCAGTTACCTGTGCGTGTGTGTGACGGGCTCTGTGCAGCACCGCTGCCCACCTCGGGGCTTGGACAGCCCGGAGTGTAGGAGCTGCCAAGCAGAGCTGTGAAATCATTTTGCTGTGGTCCAGCTGCTGCTGATGATCATGAAATAGGGTATGTGAGAGACTCTGGGATACATCCCACTTCCAGGCTGCCAGGGGTTTGGGATTCCCTGAGCAGCTGAGGCCCTGCATGCTCGTGCCCTGTACCGAGTCACCAGGCACCAGCTTGGGGTTCCAGGCCTGGCTGCAGGGCACCTCATGAGGGCAAATTGATGCTTATATCTCTGATCTCCACCTGTTTATTTACAGAAGAAAAGCAAAGTGCTGCTTTGACTTCTCTGTATCTGTTGATCTCATGTTATTGTCAATGAGCACCTGTTGTTATTTTATCCCTTTTCTCACTTATTTCACTAAGAGTCTGTGCTTTTGCACAGCAAGGTAAAGCCTTTCTGGCTCATTCAGGACCCCTTTTCTCCAATTTTCTTATTGCAGTGTCATAAGGCATTGTAAGTATTGTAAGGCATTGTAAGAGGAAACTTTTTAGAAGACAGGATTATAGTTCCTGTGGGGTAATAAGTAGCTAGAATTGATCAGTTGTTGCTTTTTAAAATACTCAAAAGAGCTGTTTGCCCTTAAGTTCTTTTTCTTCAGTAAAATCTGCAGAGTTGTACATGCTCGTGCTGTTGAGACAAAAGCCGGTATGTGCTGGTTTAAATATTAGCTTGAATAGTTGTAGCCAGCAATGATGCCTGAAAGGTGCCTTTTTGTTGTTGGCCAGGGTTGACATTTAAGAGTTGTGGGACATGGTTCCCTTCTTCCACTCCCCTTCCAGACACTTGAAAAGGGCAGCAGCTTTTACTGCCTGTTCTCTTAGAACGGAGAGGAATAGCCCTCATCTCTGCCTTTGGGCAGTATTCAGTGAATCCACACGTTAAGAGTTAGAGAGCAGCCACTTGCATCTGTGATTAAACCAGAATTCAGTATTAAAGCTCTATTAAAGATCATCAGAATGAAGGGAGCATCTTTTTTTACAAATTTGATGCTAAAATGTTGCAGATTTCAGCTAATAAGTAGTGGATTCAGTTTCTGGTATGTGGTAATATTAATTTATTCTGAAATGTTCCATTTCTGGATAAGTTTGTGTACTGCTGTTTCTGTAGTACTAGTTGAAGTAAATAAAAGGGAAGCTATTCTCCCTGTTATCAGGAGGAATCCCATACGTGCTATAGACTGATTTATTGCTTGAACGTCTTTATAGCTTATTGCTGTTCAAAACCTGAGCTTATAAGCGGTGAATTGGTAAAAGGATTTGCTTTAACCCAGAGCAATTCCCAGCTGACAGTCTCATGCAGTGGGTGCCATTTCTTCCTCCGAGTCTGGCTGGGACATTGGTGCAAGAGGAGGTTTTTAACCCTGCTTGGAGCTTTGAGGAGGAAGTAGGCACTGGAGCTGCAGCATTTCAAGCTTAGGTCCCAGCATGGGTCTGGGACAAGCTTGGTGTTAGCCTGGCTGGTACGTACGGTCAGCAATAACCATCCAGAGACAGGGGCAGTTGCCTGAACAGTAAATATGAGGTGTATTTCTTTTCCCTATCCTGAAACAAAATAGTACATGCTGAATTTTTAGGTCTGGTCCTCTTGCCATGCTAATAGCTAACTTTGATATCAAATTGCGTGTGATAATGATTTGTAAATTGTTTTAAGAAATGCCTAAGGAAAATACTAGATCAGTATGGAAACTTTGTCCTGTATTAGTCTCCACTGTGCTACCTGCTTCGATTCAAAGCAAAATCTAATGTTGTGTTGAGGCCACTTCAAAAGTAAAATTGAAAAATCTAATTTCATATGCTCCTCAGATTTAGTGAAAGATTTTTATGTTTGAATCAATGTAATCTCTGGACTCAATTTTAAGTATTCTCTGACTTCCTGTACAGTGGGACAAGATGTTTAGATCCAACATTATTACTCTATCCTATAAAACCCTGCAGAGATGTTTCTGTTGGAACAGGCTGATTGCTGCCTTTTTGGCTGTCTCCTTGTTTGGCTTCCCACGCGTGGGAAATGCATCCCCTGCTTGCGGGGCAGGTCGGGAGCCGGAGGTGCGCGAAGCTTCTCAGCGCAACAGGATCCGAGCATACTTGCTGCCCTGGTAGATGGTCATGGGCAAGATGGGGCTGGAACCCATCTTATCTGCAGAAGAACAGGCTTGCTCGGCTTATTTTTCTGCCCTGCACAGATGTTATTCCATGCACACTTGGCTGAGATGCAGTTCCTACCAAATCAGCAATTTTATTTAATTTGTGAAGCGCACCACAGGCTGGGTGCAGCTAAGTCTTGGGCTGAGCCTGCCAGGCGAGCCGGTTCCAGGCTGGATGATGCCTTTTGGACATGACACTGCCCTTCACTTCCCGCACGAGAGAAGAATATTGTTGGGAATGTCCCAGGAGTCTCTTTAGGATGCCCAAATAAGTACATTTAAATTGCCATAGCTGAGCCTGCGTCATATCCTAGGCAGCCTGTTTAACTCTGTCTTATGCTTGCCATTGAGTAAGAGGTTGTGTAGAGCTTTCCAAATGTGCCTTGCCTGCTGCTGACTGTTGGGCAGCTAGGACAGAATAGATTGTTGCAGGGAAAAATCTTGTAGCAATTTTGTGGCAAATGATTAATTTTATGCTCAGAAACAAGTGCAATAACTAAATAAAGTTATACTCCCTAAAACATAAGCAGTTCATTTCTGCATGCACTCGGGAACTTCAGTAGTTAAATAGATATAAAATCTGAGTTACATGGGTAGGAAACTCGAATTATGAGGCTGCTAACGTACGTGTGCACGTAGCTCGTGTGCTGTCACAGGTGCCCTGCGAGGGGAAGGGGCCTCGCGCTGCGCTCCCGGCTCAGCACCCTCACTCCCTGCATGTGGGACTTGAGCACTCCCAGCAGAGCTGCCTGGCCTCTTTCCCATGACCACTGGGCTCTGCATTGACCCGGGTGTTTTACTTTCCCTGTGGACAGTTTGTGTCCTGCTGGAGTACTTGCTGCTGAGGCAGTGGGCGCGTGAAGCTGCCCATCCTCCTGGCACTCTGGGGAATCTCCTTTGCCTCCCTGCGCCTTCGCAGAAATCGTCAGGGCTGCACGTGGCGCTGGCAGCAGGAGAAGTCTCACTCTTAGGTTGTGACTTCACATGAGACTGTGGCTTGTACTTGAAGCTCTTAGATGTGCCAGCTGTTTGCTTGCCTGGGAGACAGAGCCGGTGGTGCCAAGCCACCTCAGTGGCTGCGAGAGCAGCAGTGCTGCCGCCGCCACGGGGACACGGGAGCCCCAAGGCTGCCCCTCTCGGGCCAGAACTGCGGGCTCCGCGCCACGTGATGACAAGGATGCTCGTGCTGCTGTTGGTTTGCAAGGCTCTCAGGTGGACTAAATTCACCTCCATACTGTCTTTTGACACTACTATCCTAAAAGGAGATCAGCCCTCAAAAATATTTGCATTCTGGGCCTTATTGCATTAGAAATTTCTTTCTTTTTCTTTCTTTCTTTTTTTTTTTTTTTTTAATGTACTAATAAAACTGCCCGTTTCTTGCAGGTGGGTGTACATGGCATTAGAATAGAGTTCATCAATGAAAAAGGATCAAAACGCACCGCCACCTACTTACCGGAGGTTGCAAAGGAGCAAGGTCATTGTTGCACTTTATTTCATATGATCTGGTGAAGAATTTAAACATACATATAAATCTAAAATGCAATATTTGACCTTGCACTGATGTCAGATGATGGAGCAATATTTAATTGTAAGAAAAGACTCTTCTATAAAATGCAAATTACATGTCTGTATAAATCGATCCCCTTATAGGGATTTCAGTAAATTGTAGCAGTGGGGTTTTTTTTGTTTTTTTTTTGTTTTTTCTTTTTTAAAGCAAATCATAAATGCAGTGTAGCTATATGTGGAATGAAATAATGGAGTGGGTGGGACAGTGCTATTGAGCATTATTGCCGTTTTAAAAGCTGCCAATATTCACATATTTGTCATTTTTTGTTAGGAGTGGCTTGCAGAAACTCCCCTAATTAAGCAATAGGATAGAGATTTGAACAGCCAATTTATTCCTAAAATTGCAATGCTAAAATTTTCTTCCATCTTACTGCTACTACTTAATCCCACTTAAAAGCACTGGCTTCCTGGGTTCTTTTGGGTAGGTAGAAAGGAATTGGTTTCATAAGGAAAGCCCAAATAATGTCATTATAAAAGTGACCTTTTAATGGAGGCACAGACTTAAGCTCATCAATTGAAAGAACAGCCCAGGTTAGGCTTGTCGCATAGCAGGCTGGTGTGCTCAGCAGCTAACGTGGACTACGCACTAATGTTTTTTCTCTTGCAGCCTTGACAATATGTCTTGATCTTTTAAATTTGGCATTGTTGGTGTGTTTTTCTGTGTTTTTTTGTGTCTTTTTTGTTCTTCTGTTTTTTTTTTTTTTCTTCGTTTTTACCTCTCTATGTTCAGATTTGGTCTGCAAAAGAATATAGTGAAACCTTCACTAAAGATTTACTTTAATAAATAATTATCTCTCTAATTGGTCACTTAAAATTCTAGAAGATTTCCGAGGCAATTTTGTTTGTTTTTTTTGTAGTTAAAAATTTGCCAGTTAAGAGAAGTGCTTTTGTCAAGACCCTTTATGATCACTTACAGGAGGTTTCATAAAGGTCAGGAGTTAGGTAAAAATGTCTGAATAGTCTTAATAGACCATATATAATGATCTGACTCTTCATGGCACCCAAAAATCATTCTGTTGTTTTTTCTTCTTTCTTTTTAATGCAATGATAAGACTAATCACAGTGTGCATTTGGAAATAACATGTCTAACTGCTATCTTGAAGTGTGACTTCCATAAATCAATATATATAAGTTTGGAATCACAGAACGACTTGGAAAACAAAAATGAATCTAAATTCTATCTGTATTTTTAATGTATCATTATTTTTATTAACCAACTGCCCATACTATGGTAGAGTAGTTCTGAAATAGGAGTTATTACTGCAAAGTTGATAACTATTTTTATGGCAGAGTCTAGTTTGTAAGTCCTTTGCATGTGTTCAGATAATCTTTTAAATTGTATTTAAGAGAGAAGCTTAACTTTTCATAGTGTTGTATTCATTTTTAATGTATAAAGTGATAGTGAGACATGATCATAACTTAGCGTTTCTGAAAAGTATAATTTTGTATATAACACTCAATCCAGGAAAACTGGGTTATAGTGGGACTGTATTTTAAATCAACTGCAAGATATGTGATTGTACAGCAAATTTGATTTAGAAAAAAATCCTGTGTGTCATATTTCTTTCAACTGCCCTTTTTTAGGCAGATAGGAATGTTTTGTGTGTTTAAAGTGAACTTCAGCCAAGCACTTGCATACTATACTGTTTTTTGCAACATCTGTTCTTATCACAGTATTTTTCACTAACTTCTTTGATGTAAAATTCAACAGGGTGGGACCACATTCAGACCATAGATTCCTTATTGAGAAAAGGAGGCTACAAAGCTCCAATTACTAATGAATTCAGGAAAACCATAAAGCTAACCAGGTATGTATCATCGAGTCCTACAAAGAAATTGCTTTTGTAATACCTTGATATGTTCATCGGTGGTAAGTGGTGATTTCAAATGTCAACAGTAACCATTCTTGTATATATTAATAATTTATTTCTTTCTGCAATAGCGGTGTGGACTTCTGAGGAGAAGGTGCTTGCATTAATTGTAATGGGGATTGCTGGCACTAAGCAAGGCGGAACAGGCTGACATTTAAATACAGGCTGCACATGCATCAGAGTGCCTGTGTATTTCCTTTCACACTGTCACTGTAACACCACAACTTTGGAAGATCTTAGCAGGGCCTTAGATCTTCTTTTTGTCTGGTGTGTTGACTGGCTGTGGTGGATCTGCAGGGGCTGGGGTCGGCAGGGATCACTTGCCGTCGGCAGCTCCTATCTGTGTGTGCAGTGGGCTACTGCTGTCAGGTCCTGGCGGCCCTCGGTCAGGACTAGCACTCAGTTCTCCTAGCAGATATTGCCTCTGCCCTCTTCTAGGGGCACGAGCCAGGTTTCCATCTGCCATCGAGCTACGTGCTTGACTGTGGCAGGGTATTCTCAGTAGTAAAGCTGTGCACCCAGTGCTTGATTTCACAGGATTGCTTTGCTGCATTGACTTGATTTTCTAGGATGGCTGCATTTTCTTTCTCATCTCCTTAAATGAGCAGCTGTGATTCTAGGCAGGCTGCCCTTAGCCTGCTTTGACCCATTTACACGCAGCTTCATTAACTGCCGAGCTCACGGTTTAGTTCGGCAGGGGATTTCATTCAGAGACCAGCTTTTGCATCAAGTGCAGTAAGTGCCCCGTTTCAGTCACATCACTTCCACAAGAGATGAAGCTAAACTCAGCCAGAGACACAAACAGTGTTACATTGGGTAAACGAGGGCTCCCTGGTACTGTGAAACACAGGCAACAAAGCAAAAAGCTGCATCTCAGCAAGATGTTTTGTTCTGTTCTGCTGACCAATATGTTTTCCCCAGCAGAGGGTACAGAAGCAGGTGTGTTTGCCACCTGAGCTGCTTGCAATTGCTGTACCTTAACATAGCTTCAGCTTTTGTGCTGGGTTGTGTGCAAGCAGTGGAGACATCTGTTGTAGCTTCCCAGCCCTGAAAAGGGGAGAGGGCAACGAGAAGGACTCCAGAAAAGAGATCTGACAAAAGAGATCTGACAGGAGGTGGTTGTTCTTTCTAGATAGAAGTTGTGGAAATACAGAATAGCATCATTTTGTGTAGATACGTGATTTACAACTTTGCA
This sequence comes from Crypturellus undulatus, assembly GCA_013389825.1. Lineage (NCBI taxonomy): Eukaryota > Metazoa > Chordata > Aves > Tinamiformes > Tinamidae > Crypturellus > Crypturellus undulatus. The sequence goes on from VWPW01013329.1 coordinate 64,290, forward strand.
GGTGAGTGAAGGTGTTCCATGCTGCTGAACAGCACTGATGCCAATTTTAACCCAAATGTTAGCTGTTGGGAACAGCATTCTGCTTCAGTTGTATATAGTCAAAAAAGGATGCAAGTCCACTTGATAGAGTTGCAATCATTAGAAAAGTAGAAGTTGGCAGACAATTAATACATATTTTAAAAGTCCAGAGATTTGTGTTATGTTTTCCAGGCTTTTTTTCTCCTAGGCCTGGCACAGAGAGCTGGCCAAGGTTATGGGACATTCTCAACAACTCGCCAGCAGTTTATGTTCTTTCTACCTCAAGTAATGTTGTAGGTAACAATTTGTTCTGTATTATAAAACATCTTTATATAATCACTTAGGCTGTGACTTAAGTAATTTTTTTTTAAGAATAACTATTTTGAAAATCAGTGGTGATCTATTTTCTGCCTTTGTGCAACTGAGGTTAGTCTTATCCCTAACATGAGAAGTACCAAGCTGTTGTCATTGTTAAACACACAACTAGTGCAGTATTTCTAATATTACTCACAGCTTCCTGGTAAAACTTCTTGAATTTGCTTCTTTGTTCCTTTCTAGGTACCGTAGTGAGAAGATGACCATGAGCTACACAGAGTACCTTGCCCATCGTCAGCATCATCACTTCCAAAATGGCATTGGGCACCCCCTTCCACCATACAACCATTATTCCTGACACTGAGCCGCATGACCAGTCACTGGACCTCTCTGCAGACCTCTTCCCAGGAGACCCTGCCCCTTCTTGGTCTAGCTATCTCTATTACTGTACCATTTTATGATGATAGTTTCCGTTGCCATGTTGAGGTTTCTCCTTAGTTGGTTAAGCTCTTCATGGCAACGGGTGGGAAAACTGCATTATTACAAAGATCCCATACTTTTTTTTTGATGCTGTTTTTTGTTTACTGAGTCACTGCAGATTTTTTTGCAGCATAGAGCCCTTGGGATTTTTATGAAATTTTAAATTTCTACTTCATTAACATTGAATTATATCAATCAAGACTTTCTGTGACTGTGGATGGAAGGAAAGAGTTTAAGGGTGGCAGTTAGGCATTCTTTGTTCAGAGGAAAAAAAAAAAAGGCATTTATGACTTTTACATTAATAGCTGTAGCAGGGAATGAAACATATCAGATTCAGGTATTAAACTAGACAATGAATTGCATCCTCATAACCTTCTTAATAATGTCAGTGTGCACTATCTCACCCCTGCAGTAATGGTTTCATGTAGCTATATACATGATCTTCAGACCCAGCACACAGCCAAAATTTGCAGGGTGACATACAAAAAGCTTTATTTGGGATGAAGAGAAGCTATTATATCTACAATGAGAGGTCATGATAATATGGAAGCATTTTCAGTCATGGCATAACCCATTAGGCTACTAGATCTCCCATCCCACTCTGGGAAGCAAGGGCTCTTCAGCCCTGGCAGGGCTAGTGATAGCAATGCAGCTGTAATGAGTCAATGCCTTTCTGAGGATCTTAAATTAGGAGTCACTTTGGTTTTTAAAAACAGGTTGGTGAGTAGCACATGTCATATTAGGAAGAAAATGGATTTAGATTTTAGTGCCTTTTGACTATGACATAACTATATGCTTATATATAAAATTCATAGAAATAAATATAGTAAATGCGCCAGATATTCTAGCAAACTATATTGAGTTTTCTACTGATCTGGCATCAGGTTCCTTAGTGTTTCTTTTTTTTTTCTTTTTTTTCCTTTTTTTTTTTTTTTTTTTTTTTCTTTTTTTTTTTTTTTTTTTTTTTTCTTTTTTTTAAGCGATTGGTTTTTGGGTGGTTTGTTTTCAGCAAACCTATTTTGGAAGCCCTCCTTCCCCCTTTTTGGTCTTTTTCTTTTGGACTTACTGAGTTATATCAAAGCATAGTTAAATAAAAGTAAACTTTTTTTTAATATATGTTTGTGTTATGAAAGAGCACAGGACATATGCCATAATTTACATGTTTTCATCTATTGCAGGAATAGTACTTGAGAGCTCTAAGTACTGTGTAATATTTCTGATACCTCTTCCAAGTTAGAAGAAAGCAAGCTGTTTGGAACTTTTTACAGCTGTAAAAATAGAATTTAGTAAGAGGTATGTGTGGTATCATTGCAAGCCCAGTACATGCTCGGAGTTAGCTCCTTGCTCACGTGCCTGCAGAACTCCCACTAATATCTGTTGTTCAATGCATGTGCCAGGGATCAACACATCCCTTCTATTATAGAAAAGACCTTCCTAATATGGGTGAGTAAACTGCAGTAAGCAGAAATAAGTTATTTCATAAGAAATGTTTGTAAAAATATATATAATTGAAATAGATAAATTAAGATGTAACAAATGTCAGACTAATTGTACAATCTTTCAAAAAATTCAAAAATATTTGGATAAATTATGCTCATCCCTTATGTGAGGTTAGCTTTGCTACTTAATATTTATGAGGGTTCTTATAGAAGGTCTTTGGTATTCCTTCATCCACAGCATTTGATGTCCAAATACTAACATTTTCAGTTACTATGCCTTAATTTGTAATTAAACAGGGGGCCTGAAAATTCAGGAGCCAAGAAGGTGCCAGGCAGACGCTGCAAAAATTAATAGATGTTTATATAGAGGCTATTTTGGATGATACTGTTGTGTTTCTACTTGGGGAACATTTTAAAATGGGTTAGTCTTCAAGTGGGAAAGCTGGACAAGTGTCTACCTGACAGAAGTGTTTTGGTTTATTTTTTTGTTGTTGTTGTTTTATTTTGTTTTCCTTGCCCTTATAGGGAAACTGAGCACAAACTGAATCATATTGTCTGCTGCAAAAAAAAGTCATTCAGTCCCATCTTTATCTGTCATCTCGTTACAGCATGCTCGTGCTTCTGCAGGAGCTCATTGTTAGAAGTTTTTTAAAAAGATCTATTATATATAAAAATATATATGTATTGAAAGGTGCTAATCAACCTCAAGCAGGTCACGTGACTGGTCATGCGGATCTAAAATCATATCAGATTTTTTTAAAGATCTTCGATATATGCAGATGTTATACAGAATTTCTTACCAGTGTAATAATGATATACTGATGAATAAACAATCCTGCAGGTTTTTAAGGACAAGGTCAGCAATACTTCCCACCATGGCTTGGGGGGGAAAAGGATAGTTTTGTCTCCTTTTTGTATACAGCATAATGCACAACACATTTTTGTCTATCTCTCAGTAGCTGTTGCTTAAAAATATAGTGCAAAGGGTGTTATACAAACTGTAAAGGTGTGCTTTTATAATGGGTTAATGCTAGACCCTTCTGGACCAGAATTTTGTATCACTAATTAAAAAAAAATGTTACAAAGTCTATGGTCAATTGGACTTGTATGCTATATTTTATAAAAATGCTTAGAATAATCAGTTTAGCTACAGTGTTTCTAGGGCACCTACCTCCTCGGCATGCAAGTGCTGAGAATGCTACAAATTGTTTCTGTGTAATTGTGGGTTTCTTAGTACAAAATGTGCAGTTCACTGTGACATGCACTGGGACAGAATAGGTCTGCTTGCTTAAAGCTGATCAAGAAACTTTCATAAATGTCATTTCCCGCATAATTATGTTTATTGCCCTTTCAGATATACTGCTGGGTTTGGATTTTTTTTTTTTATTATTATTTGGAGTACTTTATAAGAAGGTACAACCAAGTCATCACTGTTTTTAAGTTGGAATGCTAGCTTCCAATGAGCACTAATCAGTTTGCCTTACTCCGTTAAAAGAGTTTGCTTTTAATTCTTTTGCTTAAGTTTTCCAAAACCCACATTGTATAAAGCGAGTTAGACAGCAGCCCCCTAGAGATGTTGTGAAACTCTTGCTCGGCCCTGCTGCAGCACCCACATTTCCCCAGCTCGACACCAGTGCTGCCCGTGGCAGGGGAGGGCATCCGAGTTCCCAGCTCAGGTCTGCTACTGCTTAATCAAGACAGTCAAGTCCCCTGGCACACCCTAGCGTTTGTATATGGCCCTCCTTACTCGTCTTCAGATGTGCGGGTTTTTAAAGTTGTTGTCTGGAGTAGGTTACATCTCTTGTGTGTGTTAGATCGAACCAAAGAAGCCTCCAGCCATGCCCAAATGCTGCTCCTAAAGCCTGCCTTCCAGTCCTTACAAAATCCCTGCAGGATTAAATGTATTAACTTTTTTATTTTTGTACAGTTTCTAACTGATTTTTGCTAGTGATGTTAATTGAATTACGTTTATTTGGGGAGTCTTGAGTATCTACTCCGTTTAAATAAACTGGTGACTTTCCTTTCATGTTGGAGAAAAAAAAAAAAAAGAAAAAAAAAAAAGAAACCCGAAGTGTGCCTCTCAGATTTAAGGGTTTCTGGTTACATTTATTCTCAAGACCAGCAATGATTCTTTATATACAAAGATATGTTTTCCTCGTTTTTTATTACTGTTAAAAAAAATAAAGAATAAAAACCTCTTTCTTTGCTCTGGACCCAGTAATTGCGCTGGTACATAAACGCACTGAGAAAACAAACTTTTGTTTGAAACTTTTGTAACAACTTATGACTGTTTTTGTATATCAAAGTTGATTCTTTTCAAAATATTTGGATCTAGTTTCTAAGTTATTTTAGCGTTTTATATGTTACAAAAAAATTACTTTGAATTGTTCACCAGCATCTTGAGTTATCTGTAATGCAATGGTGACACAACAGGCTTAAAGCTACCTGGAGTAGCTTGTTGGGCCTCTCTTTTTCCTTCTTTCCTTAGTAACTTGATTACGATAATATCACAGATTACCTGAAACTCCTTCCTTTATTACTAGGTCCTCCTTCCTTCCACATTTAATTGCTATTAGTGTGAAGAAACTGTTGAAATGGGCATTTTAATATAAGTATGGCTTAAAAAGATAAAAATGAGGAAAAAAAATAAAAAAAATATAGAAAGTTATCTGTGGGTCTGTGAGATATGGCTGTGGAAAGATATTGTAGTAGTTTTAACACTATTGTTATTACCTTTTAAATCATTTATCCAATAAAATAAGGAAAAAGAATCACCATTTCTTTTTCTGTTTCTGTCCTTAATTGTGTGGCTTGGTAAGTTGTTTCGTTTTGGTTTTGACATCTGATCTCAGTAGTAATTTCAGATGCTAGTGATGTTAGGAATATTTCCCTATGATTAACTCAGTCTTTTCATTTTGCCTACTGTAGGAACAGATTGGACAGGTGCAGCTTGCAGTCTAATTCAGAAGTGAGTCACTGAACACTCCAGCTTATATCAGCATTTCAGGTCCAGTTTTGTACTTTTTATGTCTAACCTTAAACACTGAATTATGTCCAGTATTAGTCTTCTTACTCTGAGAGTTGGAAGTGGTTTTAACTTTTTAAAAACAGAGCTTAATTGCAGAACCAGTTACACAAGTGTGACTGATACACTTCCCTACAATACTATAGGAACATTATTCAACAGGATAAATAGTATTAAGCTAAAGCAAAACTTATATCCAATAGTATCTTTGAGTAAATAATATCAGTATAGTCTGTTCATACTATTCTTGTAGTAGAAAGTGTATTTTTAAAGAATATCAACGTTTTATTAAAAGTGCTAACTAAAAATGTCTATGTACTCTATCAATGCTGAGGATTGATACAGTCCTTACTCCACTTGCTTGAGGCTTCTACATGGAAGATAAAAATTAGCTCTGCAGGGAATAGCTACTTAAGTAAATAACTTAAATTGTCATCTTAGCATGTTACAATCTGCCTCGAACTTACCATCCACTATGACATAGTGAAATTTCCTACAAAATATTTCTTGCTGGTGGCATCTTACCCGTGTTGATATTAAACAGTGGAAGAAGTCTGCCTTAAGAGTTAGAGTTGTAGAGAGATTTAGAGAATAACTAGCAGCAACAAGTGGATAAAGAAATTCCTTAGTGGTCCTCAGGTTTCCGTAAGGCATTTCATCATAGATTCTGCTCCAGCTGTTGCATCAGTCTTTACATTTTTAACAGAGAAATGAAGCTGGGGAATTGATTCTGATCCCAGATTGCTGAAAGCCTTTGACAATGCCCATATAATAAACTCTAGTCAGAAAGGTATCATTTATACTCCATACTCATATTCAATATTTTGAATATTCACATGCAAGATATTCAATATTTTCTCTTTCCAGGAATGGTATTTGTCAAGAAGCTTATACAATTACATGTTTGCTGGTCTGAGAAGAACAGTGCAACACAAGAACACTGTTACAATATACTTAAATGTCATTTAATTACTCCCAGAAACATTTGTGAAGTGAAATAGGCTACTTCAGTACCTCAGAGTAATTTCTGGACAAAGGTTTAGGCTGAAAGTGTAAGTACATGTTCTGTTCTATTATCTGTTCTTCTACTGAAGTGACATAGGACACAAACTATATAACATTCTCTACCAAAGCTGTGGCAAGTACAAGAAGTAGTGTACAAATTACCTCTTATTTTTAGCTTTCAAACAGAATCAAATGGAAAGGAGAATACAGAGAGAATGTACTCTTCCCTGGGCTTTTTATCCTTAAGATATGGACAGGAAATATTTGAGCAAGGATAGAGGATCTGTCAGGAAGGTAGACTCAGGTTTCTTTTGTAACAATTGACAGATATGGGACATAACTTCTGCCTAATGCTTACAGTATCCAGAACTCCTGATAATCATTGTTTTCACTTACAGGAAGGGCTACATGCAGCATAGACCAGGCCTGGCATTACAGACAGCCTAGGAGTAGAACCTGTGATCTTATCTGATTGATGATTAGGTGTCAAATATTCAAGGCCTCTTAGGAATCTACTAGCCTCACGAATTAAAGTGGGAAGTCAAGTTCAGTTTTCTTTACTAGTTTTAAAAAGTCATAAGCAAGATATACAGTGCCTACTACATACCTAGAATAATGACAAAACTGTACAGTATTCTTTAAAAGGCATTTATTTGTTTTAATATAAAGATTTAACAACTGTTGGCCCAGGGAGCTGGACTTAGGATGCAACAACAAAAAAAAAAAAAACACTGAACTGGACCAAAATACAAAAACAAATACACAAATTACCCCTTATTTGCAAATGTTACCTCATTAACAAGTTTTAACACATTAAAAAGTTTACAAAATATAGAACACTTTTACAAATTATTCAGAATTAACAGCATGTGCTGCAGTTCCGCCCCCCCACCTCAGTCCTTGCCCCTGCCCTTCCATTCAGTGCCTGGATAACGTGGTGCTTGAAGGAGAGCACTAGGCCTGTGGAGCTGCCCCTTTCCACAGGGAGCTTCATGTCTCAGCCAGTGCAGGAGCAGCCCCAGCCCCCTGGCACAGGGTGGGCGGCGGCTGCGGTGGCAATGACCGCGGTTCTGCCTGCTGCGTCCTCTGCAGCAGTGAGAGGATGACTTGGTAAATGTGGAAATCATTTTTTTAAAAAAGTACAAAATTGACTCTGGAGAAAAATAAAATCAGTTTTAAAACCACCTTGGCTTCAGTTAGGTTACAATAAAAGCTGCAAGACCAATGTACAGCAATATCACTGAGTACAAGATCACAGAACTCAACAGATGTGTTATGTATCCTGTCACTGTAAATACAAAAACATCAAGGTTGACCTCTATCTGCCTGTTGAAACCTTCCACATACTAAGAGAAGGGCTGACAGATGCCCTCTTCCTGATTTTTGGCCTTTTTAGAGCGTTAAATGCTAAGACTAACTTAATTCATAAAAGTCTGCCTCTAGTGAAACAATTACAACACCACGTAAAACAGCACATCTATATTGATATTTCCCTTATCTATAAATGTATAGGAAACCAATGCCTGCAATTTACACACAAGACTTAGAACATAGAAGTACAGTATTTAAATAGTTGCGAAGAGCTGTTTCTGAAAGGAACGCATAATTAGGTTTTACAAAACATTATCCAATATACAGAAATATCAAAACCCCAACTGAGGCCAGGGACAGAACTGTGCTGAGGTACTATCACCTTAAGGTGTGCAAATGAACTGACTCTTCCTCTCTCCCAGCTTCAGTGAGGCAGCACCTGCGTAAGAACTAGGGAGCTTTGCTTGCACTAGGGAGCAATGTTTGTCAAGCCCTAAGAAGCCAAACCAGAACCAAGCCTAGGTGGGTGCTCATAGACTGTAGTCTTTCATTATTTATATAAGTATGACCAAGAGTTTTGGTCTAGCTCAGGGAACAAAATAAAATTTCTTTGGTGTTTAAGTAGAAGAACACTGAACAAAGAGATACAGCTAAAACACCATGCACCCTGTCTGAATCCTTAAAAAAAAAGCACTGAATGTGTCCTGGACAGCTAAAGCCTTGGCACCAGAATTTTAAAGTCCCTAGGCTATTGCCAGACATTATAGTGGGTGCAGAAGTTTTGTTAGCTCCCTTTTGTGCTTTGGAGTGTCGCTTAACCCAGTCTGCATTAACAAACCCATCATTAAACAATTTTACTGTAGTTACTAATGCTGTATATGCAGGTGCTTGGACAGTGAATGTAAATTTAGGCTGCCTTTCACTGACAGTAATCAATTCATCCTGGTTTTATGTTTACTATGCTTAAAACAAAAAAAAAAAAAAAAAGAAAAAAATAGGAAAATAAAGGGCGTTGTTCACAGACCTGATTACTTCAAGAAAAAATTCTCTGTACAGTCTAGCCACCAGCACTGCAGATGAGTTTTTCTCTTGGCAGTGGACAGCAACTCTTCACAAGCAAGGCAGCCTTTCTTTTTACTGTCAAAAAGAGAGGCGGGCTGTGCTGCCTTCCCTCCCTCCTGCTCCCAGGTGCATCATTCTGCTGTTTTACAGCAGCTCCAACACTCATGACATCTTTATGACTGTGTAAGTCATTTTAAATCATCACTTTTTTTTTTTCTTTGCTGAATTATCACATTCACTCAGTCATTTTAGCAATAGAAATGGCATGAAAGAGTTCGAAAGGCTACAGCCCCGGCCTAAAGTGGGGAAGGGAAGCACATGTTTCCTTTTGGTAATGGGGAGCGGTTTTACTGGCTTGTCCCAACTTGTGAAACTGGCCCCAAACAACTGGACTAGGGTAACAGAAAGGGGCTTGAGCCCCAGCACAGAGTCACATCTGTGATGTGGATAGGGATCGTGGGAGCAACCACTTCTGGTGGGTCTGCTATCAGAGCCAGGGTTCTGTGGAATTACACCAGCAGCCCCCTCCAGATTCTCCTAGGGATTTCCCTAGGGTCAAGTCTATTTAAAAAATGTCATTCCTGTTCCTGAGCTTTATGCCAGTGACAGAAAAAGAGAAAGAAAGGAAGAAGGGAAAGGGAGGGGACTTTTCTGTTTTGTCACATTTTTCCAGTAGCTACAATATATTTTAGACTAGATAAGGAAACTGGAAAAATGCTTCAAAAAATATATCAATTTTTAAATGCTGATGTTGAAAAATTGTTTCTGAAATTCTTTCAAACATCCTTTTTAACCAGGATTTAGTTCAATGCAAGGAATTTTGCTAATTTCATAAGTAAATGATAAAACAAGATAAACTTGACCATAACTGGGGGAAGAGCACATGCTTGTATTCTGCAGCCAGGCAATTGCAAGTCAGAACATGGAGTGAAGCACTTCTGATTCACATTTTGGGCCTTTTGTTTTTTTAATCAATTGGACTTAAAATATTTGGAGAAGCCATTTGCTCTCCAATTAAAATTTTGCTACTTTAAAGCAGGAAAAAAATCATTCTTACTCTTCTTCTTGAGGTATGCATGACTGTACCTTAACTTCAGAATAGATCTTCAGGTGACTGAGCTGAAGGAGGAGGTATGATGGTTTTGATTTATATTACAAGTCACAGCTACGACAATACAAGAAATGAATCTATAAACTGCAACGGATTTCTGTACAACAAAATTTCTGCAGCCCTGAAATACAGTCTGCCCAAAGAATGGACTTTAGAACTAACTAGCTGAATATATACAGGTCACAATTTCCCTTCTTTCTGCCCCAAAATTTCACCTTCTAGACTTGAAATATGTGAAGAAGTAGGCACAGTTCACTATTTATAATGGTGCCTACCTGCATCCCACTCTACTCCAAAACGTGCACCAAAAAGAAGTTTCTCTCTTAATGTAAATGCAGTCAGAGTAGTAAACTTGAAACATCGCCTCTCCAGTGGTAGCTAAAGAGGTGGACCTATTTAGCTCTCCAAATTTTTTATGCCTATATTTTTAAATCAGTATACTGAGCATATTAGAGCTGTAGACAGAAAAAATAATAATTTTGTTCCCTCAGTGAGGATCAGTGTAGAGTACAGAATAGGAATGTTTCCAAAGCTAGCAAGTTAAAAACAAAACAACCAACAATAACAAAATAAATCTGATGTTCACATTGGGTTTTGTATCTTGACTCCCTCTCTATATAAGCTAAATGTCAATAACCATTTTGTTCAAAGGCAGGTCAGAACAGTGGATGCAATATCCATTTTAGCCTAGATGTTCCATAGATTTTTGAAATAGTTTCAGCTTGGAGTTTTTTCCAGTCATTCAAATAAAAACATCTCCACAACTTTAAAATACAATGGGACCTAGTCAGATATTAATCCACAGAAGCTTAGAAATAGTCGCTTAAAACACAATTTTTGTTTACAGCAATTTTTGTTGTTACTAATACTGTTGTAATAAGTTATTGTTGTTATTCTCCAATATTTTTAACCAACGTAAGGAAAATACAGTAGAGCCTCATTGTTTCACACTTATTATTGGGAGAGTCAGTGTACATTTCTTCACTATGACTGTTTAACAACATTCAAGCACTAGGAGTTAAACCAGGATGATGCACTTCAAGATATGCTCTGTTTTTAGTAGTGATGAATTATAATTCAGCTTTAGTTCCTATCCTGGGAGGATAGGAGTACAGTAAGTATACTGATAATTAGTAGAAAAAAAAAGTCAAAAAACGAGGTAGCACTGACACTCTCTGCACTGGAATGTGGACAGATATTCGGCCTAATTTTAAAGGGTGGCTTAGCCACTGTAACCTACACAAAATGTATAAAACACGAACCATTTCCAGAATAAGGCCACTAATTTTGCCATTGGCAATTAACAGTGAGAAACAGCAGTTAAAATTAAAAACACTCACTTGATAACATAGGTGTTTTTGAGGCAATAAACTGCGGGAAGAAGTATAAACACACTGTCCTCTCATCTCTCCTCTTTTTTTTCCAGTATAAGTGCCTCTGTTTTCTCTATGTACTATTCCCTGAGGAGAAATTTCAGTCTATTTTCTTAGTGGGGAATCTAAACAAGTCCACGCTACATTTAAAGATGGGGAGAGCACTGTAAAACAGCAGGATTACAAGTTTCCCATGAGTCATGGTCATGATAGTCTGATGTCCAGATGCCCAGATTCGATACCAGGGCCCGTAAAAAGGGTCTGAGATGGCTGGGCATAACATGTTGTTCAAATTCACTTCTGTAACCTAGGAAAGGGACAACAAATTTATAAATTAGTAATACCACTTAAAATGGTAATTTGAAAATTACCATAGTAATCGAAAGTGTTTTGCTGGCGATCCTTTGTTCAACATTAATAGCTTTCAGAAGGAAGGCAGATCTGACTGCAGTTGTTCATTTAAGGGAGAGATTTATACAGATGCGTAACCAATTTATGGAAGTTTTATCACTGCTTATGAAATATGAGATACAAATGGCCATTAGGATGTGCAATTAAAATTTACATTAAAGTAATTTTATCCATGTGACTCTGGACACTTTGAAAAACTAGAGAGAGTTTATATTTTGAATGTACTTCCAAAGTACCCATTTCCTAACACACATGTACTTACCAACCCCAGAATCTGCAAGATGCTAAAATGATACACAAACATAAGCCCAGTAGATAGAAGAGCCCACCAGAAATTGTAGAGTGGTTCTGGAGTGTAGATACCTTGAAAAGAAAGGAATACATTAGTGTTCAGCTGATTACTGTGGTTAGGCACGGAAAATCCTCTTTTCTCCTCTAGATGTTGGGGTATCTGTTTTTAGATGATAACCTAGGGACTACTGTTATAGTAATTAGTATTTGAGAGCCTTATTTCTCACTTGGAGCATCCAGGTCAGTTTCTTCCCTTCTGGTCCAGCATTAAAATGTACAATACATTAGCTTACTAAGCTGGCCTATTTTCCACCAACATTAGTGACTTTTGCCTCATTCACATACTTTTTTCCTTCTAACACAGCAGTACTAAATGTGTCTAAAATGCTGTAATAGTTTACAATGGAGTCTGCAACCGCAGGTTATTAATTGTAGTCAAACACCTCCTTGTTATGGGAGCTATGACACGTACAGAACTCGCCCAGGCAGTGGCAGTTCCTGTGCAGTGCTCTGTGAGTGCAGAGCTTGCTAGCCAGTTCCTGCATTGTCAATTGACATCTGTTTAGTAATTTGCACTGATAATGCAAAGTATTGTAAGTAGTCAATCCATTAGTGACAGACCATGTTCTTAAGTGAAATTTGTTGTGGAAGTACTCTCAAATACACACTATAAACTAATCATTTTATATTCAGTAGATATCACAGATGCTGCAAAATATTTGTACTCTGCAAGTGAGGCAGCAGATACCACAGTATTTTGGGGCTCTCCTCCTGAAAGTGAGTTGTGGCAATTTAGCGAAAAAACACAATGTCACATGATCTAGAGTTTAACAAAGAAGTAGTAACACTCTAATAAAAGTACTCTTAGATGCAAGACTATTTTTAGAATTAAGATTCTAAATCTAATCTAATCTAAAAAATCTAATTTTTAGAATTAAGACTATTTTAGAATTAGATTCAAATACATGGTGATAATGGAAACAGTCTTATGCTAGCAGACACATTTATAAGATATGAGGAAAATATTACTTTCTATATGACTTTAATATCCTAGGAAAACTCACAGAAGATGCACACTGTCATGCTGCTCGTGTTCTGTAGAAAGTTCTAGACTTTTAGAGAATTACAAAAGTACAATGCCCTTTTTATCTTTCTCTGCTTGTTCTCTGCCCTGTTAGATATTACCAAATGCCGATCCATATATTCATTACTCAAAAGATGCTTCATAGCTGAGACAGGCATTGATATGACCCTTCCCTACCTATCACACTGAGCAATGGTAAAGATTCAAAAGATTTCAGCAGAGGCTGCACAAGCCTCCTGGGGACGAGAACAACTGTGCACACGTGTAGGTAGCTCTGGCAGTACTCACTGGACTAAAGCTGGTATGAGTGGGCCTCTCTACAGTATCTTATGAAGATAAAGGCAAATAACTCTTTTTACCTGCTTCACCATTTAGTCACACCTGCTCTGTTTTTAAAATAACCAGAGGACTGCTACTCTTTATTGCCCTTTGATACTTTTTTGCATTTATTTTTCTGTAATTTTGGTTGTCATGCCAGCTATCTGCAGTAAAATCAATGTAATTTAAATAGAAATTTCTGAAAGTTACAGTATCCTTCCCTAAACTACCTCCAGTCTAGGTTCTAAGGCAACAGAGAGCAAGAAGTTGGCTGGGTTCTTGAACAAGAGCAGCACATATGTACCCTATATAATCACTCTCACCGTGACTTTAATGAGCATCAAAATTGTTGTGTTTTTACCCAAAATATAATTGCATACCACGTTTTAGTAAGCAACCTGTGACTTGATACGACCATGACAGATAGGAACAGGGAAGCTACTTTGAAAGCATAAGACAGCTTATAAGATTTCTTTTCAGGCAGGTAGGTGAAGGTCAGAGGAAGTGTCTGAACTACAAACAAAATCTGAAGTTAAAAGTGGTCTTGGTATGAATAATGGAGTCCTCTATAGTTAACGGGAGAAAATTCAGATAAGTCTAGTACTTTTAATATACTTAGCAAGTATGATCTAAGACCTGGGAGGTATCCTATTTACAACCCAGTACTGAAAGCTTTGCTTAAATAGCAGTGGTATTAATTAAACTCTGCTACCTGAAAACATCAGTTAAGATGGCAGCTACATGACACCACCTTTTAAATTAGAGATAGTAAAAGAGGAAGGGCCAGAGTTTAACTATCCACAACTCTTTTATCACAATACCAACTTTAAGTGACCTGGTCAAGCTGTACATAAACTTTCTGTGCTGCCTCCCCAGCTGCAGTGTAAAGTAAATGTCACTTGACTTGCAAAGCTTTTTAGTGTTGTCTTTGCAGCTTTAGGTGCATTTTTAACCTAGATGCATTATTCAAAATCATATTTAAATAGCTAAGCTATCTAAAGCTATCTACCAGGAACTGGTAGAATAGTGCTGTATCTTATTTGTTTTCACATTAACTCACCTGGTTGACATTTACTTATGTTATTTCAGAACTATTCCATAAAGCCCAAGAACAGATGGTAGTAGACGAAAGAGGTAAACATGCAGAAAAGCTAGAATCCAGAGACCTTGATATTTGAGGGATAAGTTAGGGTCCTAATTCTTTCAAAAAGGAAACAACCACCTTCACACAGAAGCATATGAGAGTAATCTGGACTCCTACATGTGATTTGGGACATTAATTTTAAATTCATATCATTGGGATATTTTGCAAACACTTCTCACTAGATAATAGATTTTACGCCTTTGCAGCACTGCTATTAAACAGATGACGGCTCATCAGCCCTGTGTGATCTTCTGTCTTTACCAGTATGTTAACAATGATGCGCAAGAAGGAAAACTGAGGCCCAACTGAGTGGCTGTTGGAATGTTGTCACAAGCTCTTTGCTGCTCTCAGGGGAAATCAATGTCACTATGTTGCAATGAGCTCCACTATCTCTCTATTCACTAAGGATCACAGACAGTTCTTATATGCTAAGCACATTCAAAAAAATTAATCCAACTGCCAGTTTGGCACTAATCTCATTCTTAGAAACGCTCACGCCCCAGACGGTTTAGACTGTTCCAGATCAGGGTCATCCAAGCAGGCTGTATATTTGCTCTTGTGCTGAAATAGCACAGTAATGGATATTTCAGTTTAAACTTCATTATTTCAGAAGCACTGCTGGGAAGGGTTCAGTAGAGATTCAGGAGATTTGGGTCCATCATCTGTTCCCACAACAAGAATTCATGTGACCTTGGGCAAGTCAAAGAGTTAATTTTGTCATCTATAAAATAGACATGTGGCTTTAAAGATCACCACTAAACAGACATTAAATTTCTTCTATACAGACTTTTTCCCCCATAAAGTCTTGTGCTAGTTCTAGTGTCCTTACTAGTTATTTATTTTTATTTAAATCTCTCAAAAAGTAGGCTTGTGAAAATCTTTATATAATTTAACAGAAATACTTTTTTTTGTATTTCCACACAAGCATAATATAGTAGAAAATTGCTGTTCTTTTGGTTGTAAGTGGAGATTTATTTTTCCTCTGCCCAAAATACAGCAGTTTACTCTTTCCACAGCATGGACAACAAGTGTTTGAACAGTGGATTTGTACACGCAGTTTGACGAGGAGGACGCTGGAGACCTGGCTCCCCCTGCAGACCAATATGTCTGCACTGAACAGCGACACTGTGTGACACTGAAGTGACACCGATACAGAGGCCTCTCTGACTAAGCCTAAGGGATATTCCCAGAACTTCAGAACACACCCAAAAAGGGGAAAAAAAAAATATTCCTGTTATTTCCTGTTACATTGTTATTTCCTGGTCCATATGATTATGCTGTAGATCCCAATCCTTAAGAAAGATTATCACCTGAACTCTGCTGCTAAGGTGTAGCCCCATATTAACTCTTATTCTGTACTCTTATTCTGTACCATTATGGAATGCTAAGCATTTGCTCACAGCACTTAAAAAATAACACCACCATCTTGATTAAATTTCAATATAATTTGGAGCTGTGAAATCAGCTGCACATCTGATCTTGTCAAATCCACCCCAAAACCTTACCAAGGATAGATTTCCTAGCTTAAGGCCCAAGCCAGTCAGGAGTAGTTACATCTCTGAGGCTGATGCAGTGTAAGCTAGGTTTTTCTTTCCGTTATGTCCCAAGCATACAGTAGGCAAAATTAATTTTCCATGAACACCACTAGAGGTCTCTAGGAGCCTAATCTTGGAGGTCAGGTTAATGCCCTCCTGAAACAGCGGTGGCGCTTTGAGACATCACAATTCCCCAGCTGCCTAAGCCTTCTACCAGCAAGTGACCAAATACAGTAGCCTTATCTATCTGAGCAAGCCCATATGCTTCAGAAGAGCAGCTCAGTTGTGACTGCAGATCAAAGAGGTTTGAAGAGTTCTCAGCTAGTGGGTTCCATGGTCTAATTCAGTGCTGCTGTGGGTCCTGTCTTGTCCTATAGTTGGACAGTCTATCAGAGCTCTTTCAGAAAAGATGCTTCCTGCCTAGATCTAGAATATGATTTTTGGCAAGGTTTACAGGGGATGAAAGGTGAGATTCATCCAACAGCAAAGCAGCCAACTACAGATCTCCTTCATGTAGGAACTGCCTTCAGTTACAGTCTTCTGTGCTGACCTGTTACACCTGCACTCCATCTGTTTTACATGAGAGCCTCGTAGTGCAGCAGAGAAAGATCTGAAGCACAGTACATGAGCAATCATTTTGTCTCCAGGTGGTATGTATGCATATGTGCGTGCATACATGCATATGCACACTTAGAAAGAATATCTGTTAGAAAGGAAAGAAAGGAAATTCAGTGCAAAGGGGAGGGAGACAGAGGAAGAAAAGGGAAAGAAATTTTAATTCCCAAGGGGGAATTCATCCTTGAGCACTGAGCTGCCAGTCAGTTCACTGTGCAATACTGAAGCCTGAGCACTGGACATCTCTCTAGTTCATCAGTTTAATCCTACATGTGGTGGAACCTGCACACTGACCAGGGGAGGCACTAAGGGCGATTCAGCTAGTGCAACATGTCCTGTCTTTACCACTGTAATGATAACAGGGTATTCATAGGGGAAGACTAAAAGGCATCTGTAGTCCTCCCTCACCATCTCCCAGATCCCTTTCCAAAAGGAAATACTTAAACACCTATTGAGACCGTGTGCATGATTAGGCTGATACTCAATAAGCACGTCAAACTCCTTTATTCACTTCTATCCAGACATCAAGCCACCTCTGCTTCAGGTGTTTTGCTCAACTCACTTGATAGAAATATTAATATTGTGATAGTGATTCTATTATGGCAATCAGTATTCTCAATAGGTTTCCAGAAAAATGGAAGTAATACACTTTTTCACATCCTATCCATTCATATTCATTTTTTCAAATTTTATTCCCCTTCAGTTACTTCTGCATAAAATTGATTCACTGATAGAGATTTCTATCATATATATAGAAATAGAGCTGTTATCAATAAATATAGGACTGATCAATGTCAATGACAATAGAGGAGTTGCACAATATATGAGAAAGGGCATAATCTACTCAAAGTGTTTTTAAAGACAGATACTATTGAAATGACAAAAATATTAATAAATATTTTTAGGATGAGTCAACAAGGGTTTCTGTGAACAATTATAAATTTAGTCATCTGTGGCACCAGCCATAACTACTACTAAAGTTCATGTGTTTTGCTAATGAGTTATTACAGTAATTCAGGTGACTAGTAGGAACCACCAGCATAAGAAATTGAAGTTAGTTACAGAGCCTAGAGCATTCTCAATTGATTATTTAGCCAATAAAGTTTGGTTTGAAATTTCACTACTACCATGTCAACATTAGATGGCAGTAAATATCTGGAAATTAATAAAGGGCACATTAGGCTGCAAAGGAGACACTGTACAACACAAAGCCCTTCAAACTACAGAGAAGAGTCCCATCAGCCCCAGATATAAGGCACAGGGAAAACAGAATAACATTCACTTGGAAATTCCAAGGGAGATCACAAGCAATATTCAATGACAAACATAAAAGCAAGGCAAATATATAGCTCAAAGCGATACATTATTTATGAACATTGAAAGAAGTGATACGGTAATACAAGAGTATGACAATACTACAACTTGTCATTGCCTAAAACGTATTACCTGGCTGTAAACACTGTTTTTTTCCTCTCTGCCTTCTATAATTAGTAGTTTATATAACTTCTCTTTTACTGTATTTTAAAATTCTGACAAACAATGCTATCAACGTTGGCTGGCATATTTCACTAAAGAGCCAAGCACAGTGATCTCTGAATTACTCTATTGCACTTTTTATTTGGATCATTTTCAATAATCAAGAACAAGAAGAAGGTTACAACCTTTTACTGTAGTAAGTGCAAAGGATTGTAAAGGGCTGCTGCTGTAAAGTACAAGAATCACCAGAATGAAACAGGATGAGTTTGTTTTTAGTGTTTGTTAAATCATATCCCATTGCTCAGCATCACATCCATAGGCTGTCAACTAAAGCTACTAAACATCTGAACTGCACATTATGATCCTCTATTTCCTAATGAAACAATGCAGTTCTGCTAGATAAAGCAGCTGAGGGCACATGAACATGCGAGGGGGTCAGAGCACGGCACCAGATGAACATGTACTGCATTACCTTCTGAGGGGTGAAGGTCACAAAAACCCCAGTCAGCACAGTGATTTAGGATTCCCAGCCTTACTGCAGTATTACAGTAAAATGAATGCCAGATACTAATCCTGTTGGAGAAGATAACAAGCAAGCCAGTCTGTTTCATTAATGTGTGCCACAGCAGTTAGAGCTGCAGAATTCCAATAAATTATCTAACTAGCTGATTAATATTTACCTGAGACCTAGGGGTAAAAAGAGTTCTTTTTGGCTCAGTTTAAGGTGCAGTACTTTCAGGGAAAAAAAGAGGCAAGAGTCTTGAAAGTAACATAACCTGTTTTGGCAAAATACCATCTTTTTATCTACTAATTCAGTGCCTGATGCTGTTTTCCTGGACAGAACTCCAACATACCACTAGGAACTGTTAAATAACAACACACAAAAGAAATGCTGAAAAAGAGCAAAATCTTTGGTAGCCATTAAGCACATCTTCTTCCAGTGGGTGGGATCAGTTCAACATAAAATGGCCAAAGTGCCAACCTACCTCCTTTCCGCAGCAGGTAGATGGGCACAACATAGAGCATCACATGCTGGATGTAATAAATTTCCATTTCAAATGGTAGCTAAGGAATAAGAAAAATATTTTTATTTTTAACAATTGAGTCACAAGGAACTATTTTTAAGAAAAAGCTTTTTATGTCCTACAAGAATCCATTTAAGTTCTTTTTACAATAAACTGCTAACTTGCAAGTGATAAAAGTCCATACAGAAGGTATTTTTCATTACAACAAATTTTATTTTATAAAATAAAAGTTACTGTTGAGAGAGCCCATACAAAATTTCTTGAAAGGTCTTATTTTCAACTGCATACATGTGTGAAAATACTGTGCTTCTCTTAAAACCAGTAAAATTCAAAATAGATGAATATCCGTCAGTCAAGTAGCTGCAGAAAAACACATATGAACAAGTTATCTGTTAGTGGTAAATTAGGTATTCCTCATGTGCTAACAACTTCTGAGAAGTCACTGTTATTCATTTGTATGTATAGCTGAATTTATGTTGCCTCTTAGAGAAGAGGTCAAACAGCCTGTGCAAAAATAATACTGTTCTAAAAATAACCTGAACCAGAGCCAAACTAATTCTAATTCTAGTTCGGTATGAGCTAGAAAAAGTAATACACTGTATTTGGAAGTTATTCTCATCCCCTGTAAGTGTCTTTGTCTATATCCATTTGTTAGAAAAAAGGGCTTAAACTAGAGCATAATACATTTAAAACTGAACAAAGGCAGGAAAAAATATATAATCCAAAATTCAGAATCCAGGTTGTTGTTGCCATTCACTTAAAAGGCTGAAAAGACATACTTTTCTAATATATTTCAGTTGTGAGAATCAGACAATACCCTTACTTGAGTCTGAAATCTCACAGGAGTAATGCAAAGCCAAATCATTAGGCTTGGTTCGAATGCAGTCATTTTAAATGCTAAAGTGTCCTACTATATTATCATGGCTTGTCTGTTTAAAAATACAAAAAAAATGGTGAGGGGGAGGCAAAAAAGCCTGTCTTTTCCATTATTGTTTGAAGATATTAAAATCATAATGTTGAAACAGGAACACCACTAAATATTCTTCACATTCTAAGTAACAGTCAAGAGACAGTCTAAATAACTGTCAATAAACACTAAATAAATACTACAGTGATGTTTAAAATTCTACTTTTTTAAAAAAATTTTGAATGTAAATGCTGTTAAGCCCAGCTGCTTGATTTCATTAGTCCTGGCAGTCCCCAGCTGAATACTTTAAACATTAGTGCTTAATCATACTGATGGCAAACTCCAATATCTTCAGCTAATTCTTAGGAAATAAGCTAAAGTAACTGGTTACGTAGGCAAAAGGAAGAGCTTCACAGAAATTCTGAGCTTTCCTGAATATTGACCTTTTCTTTATCTCCTGTGTAACCTGTTGAAAAACACAAAGGGTAAAAACAGGGTATCAAGTAAGAAGATTAGAAAAGAGGCTAACCCAGCTGTAGCAATGGGAAGGAACAAGAAACTCTCCGTGCTAGAACAGGCGCACTCCAGAAACAAGGGCTCCTAACAAACACCACAGCACAGGCACCCGCTCCCTGCCAAGATGCTCTCGCTGTAGGATCCTCGGGTTTCCGAAGAGCTTCTGCACTCGCCGAGTTGTGAGGGTCAGTTACACAAACATTACGCTCAGGACACTTCTGAGAACACAGTAACAGTTGTTCTGCTGCAGTAGTGTTTTTTGTATAAAACAAAACAACATTTTTTTTTGCTGAAAGATCAATTGTTCTGAAGCCTGGCTAATTATGCAAGTGTATTTCCTGGTATGGAACTGGCAATGCAGAGTTCTCTGTACAGCCAAGCTACAATAAAGAAAAAAGAACAAACACAAAAGATTAACTATAAAGTTGTACAGAACAACTGACTCACCCAGCTCTAAAGGTCTGCTCTGTAAATTGTTTTATCAATAAACACTCACTCACAGGCAGCAGATAGCTACCTTGAATGTGCAACAAGAATTTGCAAGTGGCGACAATGTAGGATCACCCATCAATCCAGGATTTTAAAGACCTCTTCATGAAAACAAATTAGGAGCCCAGAATGTGCGCAAGTTTGAGATACCCAAAAATCAAAGCAACACGTAGAACATACAGTAGGTCAGAATAGTGCCTTCTGAGTGAATTCATCTAATAATATTTGACAGTATGCAGCTGCAAAGCCCATGAGTAGCTAAATCCAGACTCCAACAAACTCTAAAGCAGACCCTCACCACAGGCCCAAACAGACATGTCTCTTCTTATCAGACACCTTTGGTGGCACATAGCAACCACTCTCAAGAACAACGGGTACTTCCCTAGTAACAGGGATGCTGTATTTCTTTATCTACACCTGTACAAGACAAAATGACAAATTTTCCATTCTTCTACTAACTCATATTCTATCTCTTTTAACAGTCTAAATGAATACAGAGCACTGGCTTCTCTGCTAATCAAGATCCTAAGTTCGTACTTGAAGAAAAATTTGTTCATTGTCCATTCACTGGCTTTAATATTGGCATAAAAACATGCTATTTTGACACAACCTAATACTGAAATTCACAATTCTCCAGACATACACACAAAATCCAGAGTACTATGTTAGTATATTGTTAAGACTAAATAAATAAATGTTAAATAAATTAATATTCAGACTATTCCATTTTTACATTTTTCTAACAAAGATTTAATCAGAAAAATGTATGCTATTTTGTTTTTCAGGAAGAGTTTGGCTCAAAGTAGCCATATCTGCTGCTTGTACCCACATCAGTGCAGTATGATGCAGTGTCAGAAGTGCCACATACCAGGACACTTGCTAAGGGCTCACTTGAGACGTACCAAGAATAAATTGTGAGTAGGCAGTAAGCTTTCATCCCAGCAACAGGTAAGTTAGGTACGCTGGTCTAGCTAAACTCTTAGCAGCTAATTCCATTGCTTGAGAGACTGTAGAGAAGAGAACTATTTGTAGCTCAGCACTTGTCTCTGAGCAAGAAAAGTCCTGACCATCAGCAGCAGTCCTCTGAGAACACAATGAATGCCCTAACTTAAACCAGCTATTGCCCTAAGGAAACAATTAGGTCTGTCCAACAACCACACTAATATTTACGAAAAGCTTTTCAGAACTGCAGAGCTTGAAATAAAGTTGACCCCAAAAGTCTGTTATTTAAATGCAAGATTCTCCCTGCCCCACAAAGCAAGGTAAAACGCTAGGCTAAAGCCACTTCAACTAAGCGAGTGGTTTTCAGTGGAACAGCAGGTTGCTACTTTGCTCCATTTTCTGAAAGCCGTACTCCTCCCTCTGTTAATTATTTATACCTTGGCTTTATATTTGCAACAATAGGCCATATTTGCACAATAGGTGTTGTGCAAGAACTCTCCATCCACCATCCTCTACAAAGGCTGCAGGGTATGGCAGAAAAAGGCACAGAAGTAATCCAGCTCTGCCCTTTTCTATAGCACACCCAGAAGGAAGACTTCGTGTCTGCAGGAAAGCCCCAAACGGCATCCTGCGCCTGTAGCTTTCCTACACATAGTCACTAACCCAGATTCATAATCAATGACCTGTTTCCTAGACAGGGTCAGTAATCCACAAGTGAATGACAAGAAGATTTTTAAATTTAACCTGCAATGAAAACCACAATATACATGAAATGGAAGAAACGGGCAACCAGTATAAAGTTGCATAGTGCAGAAAATAGGGGGCAAACAGCTACTAGGTCCATGTTGGACCAACAGATGTTGGTTACTTCTTGGCCTATTCAGGATAGCAGATGACTTATTTGGCAGAGGGACAGCTGCAAAAGGAGTTTAAGAGACTAAGCACAGACCATGAAGTCTTCAAAAAGAAAAAAAAATCCAAACCAAAAACACAAGCAGTCCTCAGAAAACAGATTATTTCCATCCTGCTAGGACTCATTCCTCACGTAAGCATCCAAACTGTCAAGTAGCCAAAAATTTGACCAATGCTGAAGTTACTGTTACACTATTCAACCATTTCTACAGCTCAAGCACCAGTTTGTCTACCTGGTGTGGATTACTAAGGGATTTCCACATACTCAAATGGGTCAAAAAGAAAGATAATGTTAATATTGAAATTAATGTCAGCAGCAAAGCCACTTAAAATACATGAGCACCAGGGCTGTAGCTAAGTATCAGATACCCACCCATCTGTGTGACATCTGTGCTAAGGTCTAAAACAATTTCTCCAGATTTCATTTGCAACAATTCATTTTCCAATATTTTAGGAGCAGCTTGTTGCATTCAGATTTCCTGCTGTATGCCTGCTTGTCTATAACTGATACAAATATAGAATCATAGAATCATAGAATCATAGAATGCCTAAGGTTGGAAGGCACCTCTAGAGGTCATCTAGTCCAACCCCCCTGCACATGCAGGGCCACCTAGAGCACGTGGCACAGGGCTGCATCCAAGCGGGTCTTGAAGATCTCCAGAGAAGGAGACTCCACAACCTCTCTGGGCAGCCTGTTCCAGTGCTCTGTCACCCTCACCATCAAGAAGTTCTTCCTTAAGTTCCCGTGGAACTTTTTATGCTTCAATTTGTGGCCATTTCCTCTGGTTCTGTCAGTGACCACCACTGAAAAGAGGCCAGCCCCGTCCTCCTCATTGCCTCCCTTGAGGCACTTATAGACACAGATCAGGTCCCCTCTCAGCCTTCTCTTCTCCAGGCTGAACAAGCCCAGCTCCCTCAGCCTCTCCTCATAGGGCAGATGTTCCATCCCCTGATCATCCTAGTCGCCCTGCGCTGGACTCTCTCCAGCAGCTCCACATCCCTCTTGTACTGTGGGGCCCAGAACTGGACACAGTACTCCAATATATTGATCCTCTTCCCCTACCCAAAAATAAACCATGAATCTCAGCTTTAAATAGAGATCTGTCATCTTCTATACAATACAGTCAGAAGAGAGAATTATGATATAATGTCTTAAGGTAGCATTAATTGATCAGTTTTATCCAATTTTATCTAGTCTTCATTTTCAATTAATCCTGTGAAGGAGGTCATACATGTATATACACACACAAAGAGGGAGAGAATCAGAATCTGCATCTGTTACTGAAGGGAAATGTTAGCATGCACAAGCATAGTCATGAGGTTTATAAAGAGAATCTGTGCTAAAGATTATTTGTAGAGTCAACACATGGTGAGACACTGAATATGTCCTTGTGCAACCTACACAAACTGCACTGCCACATCTTCACGGGTCTTGCTTGCCACATCTTCACAGGTCTTAAGCTCACCACAGTTACGATATGATGCTACAGCTACATTCCTGAATGCACTGTTGCCACCCTACAAAAGAGTTTAGACATCATGCATTAACTTATTCCCCACAATCTCTTTATCCTGTAAAAGACAAGGACAAAAGGTAGCACAGGGTAGCAACTAGCCTGTAAGTCACCCTGCTGTCAAATCAACCTTGACAGCTCCATTGGACAATGTAACCATTCTAAAGTCTAAATTTCTTTTTATACTCGTCATTTATATATTATACTCTTGTATTTATAGTTTTACAAGCATCTGCTTGAAAAGAAACTAGTTCTTCAGTTCCAGACTTTTAATACTGTTGACTCAAACACTGCTAAAATAATACAAATTAAAAACTGCATTTAGGAAACATTTTATTTGCCTCTGCAAGGTAGAAGAAGCACCCTCTAGATAGCTTTTATAAAAGGGACAGGAATGAAGAAAGGCAGCTACTTGCAAGTGTTAGTAATCTAACATATTAAAAACAAGTTCTTCACAGCAGAAGTAACTCAGTGATAATCTAGATAATCATCAGAAAGATCTTAGCAAAATAGCTAACTTACCAGCTTTGAGTGAAACTCTCTCACCCCATCGTTTTTCTCAGTGTCTTAGCTTCAATACACAAATCTAGCAGGTATTTATAGATCACTTGAATTCATTATGCAAATAGTATTAATTCTGCTGAATTTAATTAAGGAGGAGGAGATATTTGCAGAAATAAGATATTCCATGAATTTACATGCAGCAAGAAATTTTAACGATCAAAACTTCCTTAGTGTTGTAGAAGTATAGCTCCTCAACCAAATCTATATAATTTGGCCATCTCTAATGACCACTCAAGCAAGGGTCAGGCACCTTTCTAGACAAAGTACTGTAGAAGGAAATGCTGAAGGAAAGGAAAGGTATAGTATACTCACCAGGCGTGTGTTAACAACAGGAAACAGCAGTGCCAGGAGGGCTCCATTTAACATATGCATCTGTAACCTTAGAAGAGAGATAAGACATAATTTTGATAGATCAGTAATGAAATGCAATGTTTTTATTTAGCATGCTACACGTGTACATTATGCATAGTTACATAGTATTTTGTAGTATGTCTTCCATTAAAAGCAGCAAGAGATTTGAGACGATTCTGCTGGCTTGAATTTGAATAAAGCCACTGTTAACTGCAGTAGCTGGGATAAAAACCTCTCTTTAAATAAACATTTAAATAATTTCCTGAAGCAGTACTGCTTTCTGTAATGAGCTATGGACTGGACTGGACTGCCTCTTCTTATTAATGCTGTTCATAGTCCAGGCTGCTAAATGATTGCAATTTTCCTGTTCATTTTTAGAGATTTTATAAAGTTTTTACTTCCATCTAACTTGATAGATGTACGTAACACCAAACTAAAGCTTTAGGAATTTCAAGGAAGTCTGATTTTTTAGTGATTTTTTAGAAAAGAGAAGGGCATTGAATTACTTTAAATTACAGTGATGTATTTTGTACAGCTTTCAGTCATCTCTCCCTGAACCACCATCATATTAGATACACAGAGATGTAAGGTCAGTACTGTTTAAGTTTAATTTATAGAAGAGACAAAGTAAAGCATAAAATTCATTCTATAACCACCGCCTATCATATAAGCTTTGTAATTTTTAACAGAGTTCAAGTAACTAGAGGTGGGGAGAAGGTATTATAATTCCTAAATAGCTCTTCAAATGTCATTTATATGTCAGGATATCAGAAAACAAAAAGCTTCACTCTGAAAAAGAACAAATACTGCAGCCTCTGCCCTGCAACCACTTCATTGCAAATGCATAATAAATCCAGCGTTTGCCAGACACCAGACTGACTTTGCACACTCTCTGAGAGGAAGAGGCACTAGGACTGATCTCTGCATTCAGCTGCTCCCTGCCCAAACAAGGAGGAGTAGGAAAAAGTTGCAGCCAGACAGTAGTACTTCCAAACCAGTTCATGAGACAGGCCCCCAGCATCATATTTCCAGTCCCTGCTTAGACTAAGACAAGAAAAAGCCAAGTGAACTGTCATGGTGGCAACCACAGCCATTCCTGATTCTCATCCTGTCCCGAAAGCCCCATGACCCTCCCCACAATATGACTTAACTGAACCCCCAGCAATGCAGCATTTGGGAGAGAGGGGCTTTGAGAAAAAGGACCACCACCAGTAAAAAAGGAACAAGGGTAACTGGACTCAGCACCCACATTGAAGCCATGAATCTGTTCAAGTACTCATCTTCAGTCCAACCAGTATTCCTTTCTAACTAAGAACTGGATGTATATCTTAATATTTTATGACTTAAAGCACGATTGATTTCTAAAGCACATCATGCAAGTAGACAGAAATGTAGCAAGGACAAGGTATTACCTGAAAAGAATCATTGCAAGGCGACATGGAGGACAGGCAAGGAGAAAAATCTGAAACATTAGGAGGAAAAAAAATTAATGATATGATCTTATTTAAGCTCTATGTTGTACATTTTTCTTCTCCAATTCTGTATGTCACAGATCACTTGCAAGTGGAAGACCTGTTTTACAGCAGACCTGGAAAAGACTAAAAATCATGAACAAATTAAAAGTCCTCACATTACCTGCATATACAAGAATTTAAGCAGGATAAGCAGCTTCTGTCTGTTCCTAAGAAGCAAGTCAAATTCTAGTCCATTTGAAATTCTTTCATTAATATACATTATTATACATAAATATACATATAGATACCTCTCTCAGGATTTTTTTGTAAAACAGACTACTGAGCTACCAATCATTTCACTATCACAGTAGCCTCTCTAGCCTAACTTTGGGAATCGCTAAGAGGCTTTTATGGACAAACATCTACCTTGCATTAGATCTTCAAGAGCTGGGTCCTGTGCTGCAGAAGCAAAGGAGAATATTGGCATCATAAACGCTTGGTATTCAGCACTGCAGGGACCTTCCATGATGGGAGGATGTCTCAGCATGTGTTTTATGGATAATCTTAGTAGTCTTCTTTAAATACGCCTGTTGCCTTCTTTCCATAGAGTACTTTAAAATACTGTTTAAATTGCTCCACTAATTAGATAGCTATTTCCTAAGATAAAAAGCAAAATAATGCAATTTGAGCAATGTATATTTGTCTCTCTTTACAGGCCAAACTCCTATAAATACAATCTGGTTTAAATCTTTATGTAATAAATATTGTTGAATAGCAACAATCTCTATCTAACTTTCAAGGATAACTATCAGCCCTTGGTACAGTTGTCCAAACCTCTCACAGCAACTTTAAATACCTCATATCAACCAACAAGTTTTACCCTGGATCCAAAGGAAAACCTGTGCAAGTATTCAATGTTCACCACCACCACCTCCTTTTTTCTTTTTCTTATATTGTCCATTACTGGCAGGAATGGAGGTGGGAGAGGGAAGATAATTCCTACCTAGTTTGGTCTGCTCTCTGACAGAAAGTATTTCAGTGAAAAATGGATCATATTTTTTTTCTGATGTTTCTAAATAAGTGCAAAATAGGGTTTTTTTCATTGCCAAGCTACTAGTCAAATCATTAAATCACTTCAGGTGAGAATATGTGAAGAATACATTAGCTCTGAGGAAAAGTTGCATAAATTCAACGAACACATTTCTTGTAAGTGCTACATGCTGTATCTGGTCACAAAACTGATGGGTGTTCAAATTAATTACTACCAAGTTATGTATCTGCAGCAACCACAGGAATCATTCTATTCAGGCCTTGTGTCTAAAAGATACCATGTGAATAACTATGCACATTTCAAATATTTTATTGCCAAGGCAGGTTCCTAATATAAAGTAATTTATTTCTCTAATCAACTTATTCTATGCTTTAATTCACATCTATCAGTCTCAATAACTGCTTAGGAAGAACAAACACAGGAAAAAATAACTCTAACAAAGGCAAAGCAAGGAAAAGGCATCAATTTAAAGAACCTCAAGACATTTGTTTAGAGAATGCATTTAAAAGCCATTCAGAATTTCTTTCAAGTCTTCTATTTAAAAAACAAGGCATTTCAGCTCATCAAGGAAGGTTAAAGAGAAGTGAACACAATGGATGCATGACAGCAATTCACTAGTGGGTGCTTTCTTTGCTAAGGTGGAAAAACAAAACCAACAACAAAAAAGAACAACCATCACCAAACAAAAACATACACATACCACAAAATCTTATGTGTAGTGTATATATCACCTTACCCATTAAGGCTGGGAAAAGTGCCTAAAACTTATTAATTACATTCCATTACTCCATCATTTGATATTTTTGTGAATCTCCATCAACTAACCTAAAGTTCATTCAATTGTGGACTATATAGAAATATGCCTTAATCATATCAGTCATTTACTTTTCTGACACACTGCAGTGCACTCCTAGCAGTAAGCAGCAGAGGAAAAACTAGAGTACAATACTACGCACCAGCTGAATCTCACCATTGTGAGAAGACAGCAAGTATTTAAAAAGTATGGTTGTAATAGTTACAAACTTTGAGGTGAACACATCAACCTAATCAAAACTTTACTGTCCTAGAGACATGTAAAGAAGAAAGATTCAGAGTTGCTCGTTTTCAGGTGAGCTCTACATCAACAAACAGTTCCAGGATTTGTGATGGTAAAATAGATAAGTTATTTTTGAGCATGTTAAGCCTCTCTGCTATGAGGGATCTTTCAGAAAAAAAAATGTGTTTGACTTCCATTTTTGGAAAGGATAGCAGGGAATTTAACTAGAATGTTTATGTTAAAATATTACCATAGTAAAATAGATCTTCGAATGCTTCTGTTTTAGCAACTTAATAGCAATGCTTTCTCTCTAAATACCTACTTTCCACGATCAATAAACCTCACAACCTCTTAAAAGGGATATTTTACAGAGCCTTTGTATCAAATTTACACAGCATTATTTCACAAAGTAGATCTAAACATTAGAGAGCATCATCATTCAGCTCACACAGTAATTAGCAGCCTGAAAATACCTGGTTCACAGTAGACATGCTCATATGCTCTAATGTACTGATTGTTCACATACTTATCCCGGAACAATATTATATTTCACTGTCACATGGGAAATGCAGTCTTTAGTTTTGAAGTAGGAAACAGCTAAGTCCTATAAACTGAACAGTATTGTATTAGGCTGTGAACGCTACCCAGTTTCTGTTTTCTTGGTGACATCAACTCTGAAGGTTTTATTTGCTCAGGCTAGCACGGACAACAGCCCCCATGCTAGCTGGTGCACCATACACAGAAGATAAGATGCATTTTAAAGTACACTGAAGGAGACTCTTTCACACGTTTTTATCTGATCATCACTGCATACATTCAAGACAGAATAGCTAAACCTTCTATTTAGAAAAAAAGGTAAGAACCAACCTCAGTATCACTTCTCATTTTGTTAGATGTGTTATCCTTTATAGTTTCATGTGTTACAAAGAAAGGGAAAAAAGAATCAACTGGCAACCCAAAGTGAGCACAGTAACATTTCAGAGAGGAAAAATTAGCTATAAAATAACCATTGTTTGAGAGGCTCAAATTTGGACATAGTTCTGGTCATTCCCTTCCCTTTCACTTCCCCTCCACCACAGACCACTCAAAAAAGAGCAGATTTGGGAAAGGGTTACAGAAGTTAACAAAAATTATCAAAATATATCAAATATCTTCCATACATGGATCAATTCAGGTGATTTTGAGGTGATGAGAGCAAGAGACAGGATACAAAATCCTCTCTTGTTATCAGTGTGTTTCGTCTGTGGCCTGTGGATCAAGAAGCTTGAGAGAAAGCAATGTTTCAGTCTTTCACCAGCACAAGTGCAGGAGATTCTGAGATTCTTTTCAAGTAAGAAACTACAAAGCACATCAAAACGCTGGTAAATTTGCAAACTGAAGGTCACTTCAAGCCTGAGGACCCAAAGAAAATAGAAATCAGAAAGTCAGTCAAATTCCTGGTTGCTTTGCAAGACCATAAATATCGTCCATCCCTATGGGAAATATTTCTGGCACAAAGAACCGCATGACCAGCACTCCCTCCGCACAAGCCCAAATACAAAGGTCACACCAGAACACATGATGGGTCAGCAGGGCTGTTACAAGCTATAGACTGTAAGGTAAAGTATTGCACTGCTTAACTATTCATCTACTGGGAGGGGACCTCAGACTCTAAACTCATGGTTGCATTGAACTAACCCAGGACTAGGTTTAGAAACACCCTATACCATATTCCACTTCTTGAACCATGTACTAAGAAAGCAGACAAAGCTGCATGTGGTATCTGCAAATCTGGGACAGACTGCAAGGAAGGAAAACGATATCTTTCTCCCTGCAGTAATACGCTTAAAATTTTTCTAGAATGAACGGAACGCAGTTAACAGTCATTCATTATTTGATGGAATTTCAGAAGAAGAAATATCATGTCTTGAGTTCCTTAAACATTAGAGATCATTATTTTCCTATATCTAATTTATTAGTCATCTGCACTTTGTGGTAGGTAGCACAGCCTTTATATAAAAGGACTATTCTGATGACCATCAGAACAGTAACACAATTAACCAATCCAGAGTAAACTTCAGACAAAATAACACACACCACATAGATAGCAATGTTTGCAGAAGTCCAAGGAAAGTTGTTTCAGACAGAAGTTACCTGAGCATGCTACAGATAAAACTCTTATATCTCATAAATGCAGCATAGAAGATTTCATTTACCTTTAATAACAACATCTTGCCTGTCTCTGTGAGCCATCTGTTTGATTTAGTGTCTGGTTGCAGCAGACTGGAAATGTATCTTTCTTTTCAAACACTCCAGTCACACTCAATTAACCAGGTCATAAATTGTTTTAATACACTATTTTGAAATGAAAACTTGGAGAGGCTAACTTTAATTGCTATCTGCAACATTCAGAGTCAAGATGAAAAAGAAGATCCATGGGGTTGGACTAGATGACCTCTAGAGGTCCCTTCCAACCTTAAGCATTCTATGATTCTATGATTCTATGATCAAATTCAGGAATAAATTACAGAAAAAAAAAAAAAGAGAGGAGGACAAGCCCTTCATTCTGCACCTAAATAAAAGCCTTTACTGTTTCTTAGGTGTATCAAAGACCCAATCTACAGCAAAAGACATTAAAGGGTATGTTTAAAAGTTACGATACATTGACTTTTACTATAAATGCGAAAGACATCATTCTTCCTTCCCTCACGATGATAAAACATAAGGCAAGGAACATTTAAGCAGATTTTGTTAATCAATTCTAGAATTCATTTTACCAACAAGTTCAAAACCACCACCTTATTATTTCCTATCAGAAAGTAATATGCTTTAATAACTCTACCATAAAGCCCTGATTCAGCATCCAGGTTTACATTAGGTGTTGACCAGTTTTAATTAATAATCAACTCAGCACAAAGCAGCCATATCATTTAAAAGCCATACGGCTGCTTTCTAAAAAGGATTTTATGTTTATTGCCTGTACAGATACAAGCATTCTGCTTGTACTACTTTTTGATCTTTTCAGCCAATTTCAACCAAATTTGATAGACTAGAAGATCAACTTTTGGACAATTAACTTTCCATAGCTTTGTTCCAGGCAGAGTGGAGACACCTTGTAAGTGCCTCTCAAAGCCCACTAGAAAAGTTTATATTCTGAAAGCGAAAATTAAAAATACCCACGTCCCTTTGCAGGCTCTCCACAAAGCTGAGTTTCAACTACTCTCAGTCCTTTCAAAATACTGCATCTATCTTTAACCTTTGTAATTTCTTCCGCTGGACTAAGTAACGAAAAACGGAAAAATTCTAATTTTCTAAACTCTCACTGCAGAGCTCTATATAAAAGAAAATACAAGTCACCTGCAGTCCCACCAATGTCTTCTAGGCAAAATATTCATAATTTATTTTCCATATCATCAGAGAGAACTTTTTTTCAGATCAAATCACCAGCCACTATATCCTCAGAGACTGGCTGATATTTATTTCCCTGGATTCAGAGTCATAAGTTAGTTTTGATTATGTTAAAAAATTAACTCTGCACCATGCTAAGTACATTCTACACTGAGGATAATAAATGTCATAGCTGCATTTTTATAAAACATCACATTACCCAAAGAAACAGGAACAGTGACATAATCCAAAAAAAGACAAGGCATATAACACCATATTCTTTGTAATTCAATGTACTTACTAAGTATTAAAGTATAAACAATTAAATTTGCTTGGAACTAATTACATGTCAATCTGAATAGATGTTGTAAGGGTTTATATTTATTTAAAGCCCTGAGAAACTGTCATGAGAAACGTGAGTCCCCTTACACTCTTAAGGAGGTTTCAAATTCTTGGTACAGAGCTTCCTCTCAGTGAACAGCAGCACAGTTCAAATTGCTGCAGTGAATGTGGTTGATGTACAACCACTGCAGTAAAACTTACAAACTGCTACTAAGAGGATAAACATTTACAGCAGCACAAGGATGACAACAAAACAGCTCTATCTGAAAACCGGAGTCAGCAGATAAAATTCATGTCTTTCTGGACCCTATATAGTGCCCCATAAGTTATTGTTGCCATTTGATTTATTTTGCCATTCCACTGAGGGCACCAAAAGCCTTGGCAGCTATTCCTGAAACATCAATTTAAGGAATAGGCAAACAGCCTACACAGAATTGTGTGTCAGACTGCTAAGCTGGTAAAAATCCATCTTAAAATAATTAAATAAATAAATAAATGAAAATAAAAAAGCTTTTACAGCTTTACAGCTAACTGACACATACAGCACTGAGCAGTACTCTGAAACAATTACTAAGAGCTTCATTCTCTTAAATAAACAAAAACGGAAAGAATGAAATGTTTTCAGGGTCTGTCTCACCACAACATATTGCTCACACTGTATACAATACAATTTGACCAATGTCTGGTTTAAATCTCTGATAATTGATGATGACTAGAGAGACCAATATCCACTATTTAATTATTCACCTAAGGATCTGTGTGTTAGTAACCCTTGGGTAAGACAAAGTTATAAACTTTTCCATCCATTCCATCTAATGCAAAATTTCAAATCATGTAAATACTAATTCTGTTTAGAGAGTCAGATTACTTGGAACAAGTTCCCTGCTTTTTATATTCACCTTTATTACTGTCTTCTAAAGGTCTCAGAATAAAGAGGAGGGAACAATGAAGACTTAGCAGAACTGAGGATTATCCTCAAGCAATGCACATATTCCTGAATTCTAGTAACTTCAAAACAAAAGTATAACTTGGAGTTTTAAATCTCAATTCCTCAGCTAGAACAATCATTGGTAGCATTATACACTTGATACTCTTGACTAAAACAAAAGCACAGGGGACCATTTCAGCTTGAGATACAGCATCTCCTGGCCAAACTTCCAATAAGGGGATAGGCTTTAGAATAGTATAGACAGAAAACTATATATGTGTGTATATATACACGCACGCATGCACACACACACGCACGCATGCACACACACACAGATCAATTTACATTGAAAACTGCAACTCACTGCCTTAAGATATATTTGCTATGAAAAATATTGATTAAATTAAAAATTATTTCTGAATAAGAATCCTTGTTTTGCCTTATGCTAATGAAATATTTCTTAATTTTTCTTGTGATTTACTAAAAAAAAGCAAAATAGTGAAACAAACCATACAGCATTCAAGTTATCAGAGAACTTCTTTTCAGATGGGTAAAAAATAATGACACTAATTACAGCAACAGTCAAAGACTAAGCAAATGCCAAACTTCAGTTGGCAGTGTTTCTTAAACACAAGTCATTACTTAAAAACAAATTACAATAATCAATAAAAATTTGACAGTTATTGGAATCGACAGCAGAGAGCACCAATACTCCCTGCCAGCAAGCCTTTTTTTCTTGCCAAAGAGGCACTGCTATCAGGATGTTCAAGGTGCTCAGGTATGTTCTGTCATGTCATGATACAGATTAGTATTTCTCAAATTGCAGATGTACTTAGCATTGATTCTAATCATACAAAGTTCAAGTGTAAGATCAAGATCACTGCAAGAATCTGAACTCCCCTGTATTTTTTGGCACTTCTTTCCCTTGCCTTCCCCCCTCCCATGACTTTGTTGTAATTTGGGTCCCTTTGTCTAGAAAGATTGATAGTACCACCTAGCAACGTGTCGCTATTTCCTAAAAAAAAAAAAAAGTTTTAAGGCTAGACCACTGACTGGAATAGACTGTCTTTAAGTGCAAAATTCATTCCTAATCATATGTTATATCTTTTCTTCCTATACTGCAAAAAACAGGATTGTAATATACTAGTGGTCTTAAAATGTCTCTTCTTTAACATACCCTTTCACATCAGGTTTAAAGGATTAGAAATGGTCCAGTTGCATACTCAGTCTTATAAATGTGTTTTCTCACTTTTTTTCTGTATTCAAATCATCTTTAATGAGAACACTCTATGCAGAGAAAGACCTTTAAAAAAAAAGTCAAACAATAACATAATTCTTAGTTTCTATAGAGGCCATTTCCCTGGCCACACCACAACAACCAAATAATTGCCCTGCACAAATATACCTCCACCCTATGTGATACCTGTTAAAGATACTACAAAACCTTTTTAATTTTTATTTAAATAAAGGTGGAATGGATAGTGGACACTTACCAAGCAGTAAAAAGCTCACATTTCCTCCCCCTGCCGCCCCCCCTTTTTTTTTTTTCCTTAAATGGTGCTGCATTTAAGTCACAAGTGAAGAAAAGCAAAAACATTGCCATTCTTCCTCCAAAAGCTAAGCAAAAAACACAGATGAAGTCAAGGTCTGGAAATAAACTGTATTACTTCTAGATTATTCAACTAAATGACATGAGGACAATCAGCTCTCTGAAGTCAATTAACCAAGGGAACCGTTCTGGTAGTTTAAATGAGTATGTTCATTTGACGAAAACTTTGTCCTCTGATGACACATCTGAACTAGTTCTTCCTGCCTATGAAGGAGATTTGATTTGAACGCTGGTTGGCATACGTGATATGCAGGAATTAGACACCTGAACAAAACAGACGCATACAACCCAGTAACCATTACATTATGCAGTTTTGTCTACTCAAATACACCACAAAATCTAAGTCTTAGTTTATTTTGTAAGTTCATTTCACTTTTAGGTCATTTAAAAGCATGACTTTTGCTTTTACGCTGAAAAAATTAAAGGGCAGTTCCTAGGTCCAAATATTTTCTGGCTTACAGCCCAGAGCCTTTGTTGCTCCGAGATGAAATAGTGTCAGCTGAAGAAAAGGAAAATAGAAATTGAGTGCAAGAAGAGACCTTTACCAACAGCTACTGTTAGTTTCTGTTTGAAGTGACCTCAAATGTTGCAGCATGTTTCATCTCTTCACCTCCCATTCTTAGGCCAAGAAGGAAGATTATGTACAAACAGAATGAAATGGTAACATTGTATTTTGATATATCACCAGCCTGCTGCCATGAGCAAAATCAGAACAGAAGAACAATTACAAGATTCCAACTGTATATAGGTTTTATTGTAGATGGAGGACATCAACCTTGCTATCCAACTTGTTTTCTCTATTGAAAGCTATTGTTTTGCTACTGCTTTCATCCTCTACGTGAAACATAAGCCTACTTAAGGCAGCTGTTTACAAATGAAGAGGCGTAACTTTAGCATTTTGCATACCATCTTCTGAATTTCACAGTATTTCACCACCTTTCTGAATTGCGGTGTAATAACTAATTTCTAATTAGAAATTAGCATAGATTTAAGCACTCTCCACAACTGTTCCACAACTGTAGGCTGAAAGAGATTATTTAAAAATAGTTGTCAAACCCTGATTTCAAAAGTTAAATTTTTGTCTTCCTGCAGGAGACCGTTAATAAATGAGCAAAACAGTAGCAGTTCCCCGATTTATGCATAAGTACAAGCTTTTTCAGAATACCTATAATATATATATCATATTTCTATTGTAACATAATATCATACCATATCAAGCGAACTAAGCTTACCTGTTTTAACAGTAATCTAACCTTATCTTCTAACCCAGGGAATAGGAAAACCTTCCAGTAAATATTAAGAGTTAAAATACATTAACTACATTCAATTTCTTTTCATTTCTCAAATTCAATCCTTCTTTGGGAAATGCTCTCCAGGAGTGAAAGTAAGATCTGGTTTGATCTGACACAGATCATCAACTTCAGATTCTTTGCCTTCTGCAAAGGCAGACTAAGAACTACATTCCTTTTGTTTTTATTTGTTATTGCTATTAGAGAGATGTTTTTATCATGCAGCTTTTATGGAAGTTTGACATTCTTTTATGAATTCTTAAATTTTGTCAATTGTCTAGAGTTGAGGCATTAGAGAAATTAAATACAATAATAAAGGAGCTTGTAAAACATCAAAAAATTATTACAATCTCAGTGAAGGTGACTTCTAGGTACATGTACAGGACTACTGGAGAATACAGTTCATCAACAGTTATGAACTGTGATATCTAAACATTATGAACATTTCCATTATTCCAACAGCTCTACAAAATATATATTAAAACACATCTGCACACAAGACACAAGCAGTTGTTACACAGTGTACCCAGATGTATGCAGCCAGCTTAGTTATTTCATCCCACAGATAAACGTGACAAAGGTAACACTGGTTTCCTTATCACTCAGTTTTTAAAATTAGAAGGTCAAAATGAAATTTTTCTGTAGAAGGAATAATTAATTCCTTCAACAACTTCACATTTGTATCCAAATAGGAGAAAACAAACAAACAAACAAAACACCTGAAAAAGTTACCCGAGAACTACATAGGCTTTTTAGCCTTGCTTTGATTAAATTTGGTTTAAATTTTACCACTACTGTCACTGGAAAGAACATTTTCTATTCCTGAAGCAATGATCAAGTAAATGTAACTAATAAGAGCATTTATTCTTTGCCTTCCCATGCAGTAATTTTGACATTAGTATTTTCATTTGTCTTGTTTCTTCGTAGATTTCAGCTCAGCCTATCAAAAACTAAACCAGCGTTAAAAAGTTTATATCAATTCTTGGCATTTGCACCCTTGCTATGCACTTTTGGTCCACAACTGACTATACAAAATTATTGTTTTGCAGGTATAAAGCTAAAACAAACTTCCAAATCCTGGACTTACCTGCATCATAGTGACCACATGACATGGATTCAGCAGGTAAATGACAGTCTTGGTAGCAAACTTGAACCCCACCTCCAGCCCAAAGATGAGGCAGAGAGCCACCAGCAGCAGATTTTTGCCCAAGCTCTCCTGCTTAGCCTGGCGCTGCTGTAGCAGATGACCCTCCAGCTCCCTGGAATGCAGCTGCCTCAGCTTCCACAAGGATAGGAAGATCTCCACAAAACCCACGCTGAGGAAAACCAAACTCTCCAACAGACGCTGCTTCCCAGAGAGGAAGGCAGCACATTCTGGCCCTCCATTGCCAGCAAAGCTGGGGTCCACACCGCCATACAGCCAGTCCAGGAGGTTGTGGAGACTGTAGCGGGACATGGTGGGATAGTGCCTCTTCTCCTCCCCGTCACTGTCCGGAAACAGGTAGGAGCAGGACGGTTTCAAAGCCAAAATGCTGTCGGGCTGACGAAACATGAAACGCAAGGGCGTCCCCTCGGTAAACTCCTTCCCTCCGGAGCTTCGGCCAGCAACTCGGCTCAGAACAAGGCTGAACGAGGGGGTTTTCCTCTGGATGTCAGGGCGGTAACTGCAAGCAGCAGCCTGCAAGGGGAGGGAGGCTTCACATGAATGAACGCGGGCCAGCCCCGCGCTGAACTCTCACCCTCCCACCCCGCGCTCCCGCCCCAGCGTTACCGCTCTGCCCTTGCTGCTGCCGCGCGTCCCGCCCGCCGCTTTCCCCTCTGCGGCCCCAGCACGGTCCCCCGCCCCGCTCCTCCCGCCCCCCTAACGGCCGCTGGGCGCCCGCTCATTGGCGCCCAACGGCCGCTCATTGGACGCCGCACAGCCCCTCGCGCAACGGCCGCTGCCCGCGCGCCGCAACGGCTCCTCGCCCAACGGCCGCTGCCCGCCCGGCGCGCTCAGGGCAGAGTCCCGGTACCTCAGGCAGCGCGGGCGGATCTCGGCTCCGTTACGGAGCGCGGCTGCAAGGCAGCCATGGGGCCGGCCCGGGCGGCGGCGGGGACCAGCAGGAAACGGCGTTCGCCTCAGCGGCGGCCAGGGGCCGCGTTGTGCGCTACCGCGGCCCTCCCAACCGCTTCCCGGAGCCGTAGCATCACCCCACTGACGTGCCCGACTCGCACCGAAAAATGGACGAGCCCCCTGGATTGGCTGCGCCCGCCTGCCCGCTCCTCCCTCCGCCCCGGCTGCGCCCGCCTCTCGCGGCTGCCTCCTCCGCCCGCTTCCTTCCCGCTCCTCCGCTGCTACTTCTTCCTCTTCGTTCTCCACGGGGTGCCTTCTGCTTTCCTTTCTCTGCTTTTCTTCCTTCTCCTCTGCTTTTTGCCGCCTGTTGCCTCTGCTTTGCCTCAGCTGCCTCCCTTTCCTCCTCCTCCCTCTCGAAACCAGCCTCCATGAAGCACCCGAGGGTTGTGCTGGTGTCCTCACTCGACCCAGCTCTCCTCTATACAACAGGCACAGAGGAAGTAAAAGAGCCAAAAATAGTACTTTCTGTGCTAGGGCTCTGGCTCCCACACTACCAGCTCTTGTGGAGCCGGGTGCTCATAATCACAGCACTGTTTGCTGAAGCGATTCAACAAGCCGTATTAACTTGATAAACTAGTTTTGCAAGTGCTGTTGCAGCAAGTTTAAGTCAAGAAATTGCAGTGGCCTGCTTCTTTCCAGCTTACCTTGGAAAGCCAGACTTCAGAGGGGCCTCAGCTTACTCCGTCTGCACGCATGGTAAGTACATGCAGTCAGTTGTATGTGGAAACTGTGGTCACGTGCAGTATGGCAGGAGAGACACCACTTATGTGCATGCATAAATGATTTACACACACGCACCTGCAAAGCTGAGTCTTTACAAACAGAGGCCAGACTTGGTTCATACAGTCAACTGGTTTATGGTTTTGTGAAGTAACTGTACAGCAAATACACAATTCTGCTTCAATCTGAAGGCCAAAGGCAGATGAAACTCTAGGTAGAACAGTGGCATACTGTCAAGGTAGTTAGAACTGTGAATACACTTTGTCAGCTGACTCTCATTATAGAGTTCATTTCAGAGAGCCTGCCCTTGCCTGGATACAACTCCCCATTTTTCAGTAAGGCATGTTGCACTGGGAACGGTTTGTATGGCTGTTTGTATGGCATCACAGCATATTCACATTATCATAGTGTAAGAGCAAATCTAGAGTGCTCGATTTATCAGAAGAGCATGCATTTTATTTTGGGAGCTTGCATTATCACAAGTGGGGGAATCAGACTTCTTTACACAGATTTAATGAAAAATAGACCATGTTTCAAAGACTATAGCTGTTGTATGCTTCTGGGTTATTCTTATACTGTCGGTTGTCAGGGATATTCTGAAGACTGTCTGCACTAACTACGCTAATACAACATTGATATGTCTTCTGGAACACTTTTTATTCCATAGACATTTATATTATATGGACTCTTGAATTTCAGTGCAGACTATGATTTTTATTGCATGTAAGCAAGTAATCCCATGTCTTGCCAAAATTTCACAATTGTTAAATGATGTTAGTAATGGATGATGTGAGAAGTGAAATTTCATCTGAAGGGAAAACAAATCATTAGCAACAAAACTCTTCTCTCTCTTTCTCTCTGATATTCTACACTCTCTTACCTCAAAGTTTGCAGTTCCCTGATTCTCTCCACACAACTCCTTCTGGATTCCTTTTTGTACCTCTAAGTGTTATCAGCTTCACAGGCCTGAAAGCCTAAGGGATTTTCCTACCAGACCCATCTCAAAGATATAGGAGCTCAGCGGTGTAAAGGATAACAGTACCTGAGACCTCTGTGTGTTTTGAGAAACTATTCTCCAAAGCAGCGTTCCAGATCAGGCTAATTCCAAAATACCAATGCACCAGGGATTGGTCACCAGCCCATCAAAACTGCTCATTGCTGTCCTCATGTGCTGGTCTTTTCCTCACTTGTTCACACATTTAGATCTCTTGTGTATACCAAGTTGTGAAGAAAAGAGTTGTTAGGGTGTGAGTGCATAAGATTCATATCCTTTTGAAAAGATTCTGAGGAAACTGCTGTACTTGAGGTAGGAATGCCTGACAGTGTATTGCTCCTCTGATTATAGGTTCCTTTCACTTCACGTAAGAGGAGTTCAGGAAATGAGAATTCCCAGAAGCAGCCTGGAGACTGGAGCCTGCAAAAGGTGAGAGACCAGATGAAACACAGATACAAGGTACAAGGCTGCCTGCCGTGGCTTTTAGCAGATGTAGCTGTTCTACTCTGCATGGTTAAGGAAGTGGAAAGAGATGGATCTGTTCCAGGTTGTTCAGAACAGGAGATGATCCGATTAGTAGGCCCCCCCAAGACAAAGTTAGTTATCTGTGCTTATCGTAATAAACAGTATTATGTTTTAGAAACAGGGAAAGAAACGAACTGAACTGCCAAACTATTGCTGTTTGGACTATTTCTTGGTGGGGGTGGAATTTTCTTACAGTTGTTAAATACAGAAACCTTGCAATTAGGGTGGCAATAAATCATTGGAAAATAATATATATTTAATATATAAAAATAGATATCCCTGCCATAATATTCAAAATCATAAAGAAAGGAAACAAATTGCAATCATAATAAGAACCAATAGAAGTCCATTCAAATGTTCAATACCAATCCACTTAATTATTGATTTCTCAATTTGTTTATTATTGTTATTTAAATGAGA
This sequence comes from Crypturellus undulatus, assembly GCA_013389825.1. Taxonomy (NCBI): domain Eukaryota; kingdom Metazoa; phylum Chordata; class Aves; order Tinamiformes; family Tinamidae; genus Crypturellus; species Crypturellus undulatus. The sequence goes on from VWPW01013329.1 coordinate 105,373, forward strand.
TTAGCTTAGATCTTAATCTTAGCAGTGGGTTAATGAGAAACCCATTAGAACAAGAAAGTGAAACTACAAATGTCTACTATAGGCTCTTTTATAATTTAATAAGTAAAAATTTAACAACAGTGGCAAAATAGTGTATGTTTTTTAAACATGTATAAAAGGATGAATTTAATTCTACAAGCAAAACTTAAAATTAGGGAAAGTACAGAAGCAGATGACCTCCTGCCATGTGAATGTCAAAAACTAATTAAACAGACATTTTAATTAAAAAGATAAAGCAACATACTGAATGTTGTTGAACGTATATTGCTGAATATTTTTTTAACAGTGTAGCTGATGGAATTGAGAATATGGTTATTAATCTTGTAGGCGATACAAAGCTGAGGGTAAAGGAGTAAAATTTTGAAATAATCTTTGCAATTCTGAAAAATGCTGTTTAAGAAAGTAACAAGGAACATAGGCAATGAGAACAAGTTGCACCATAGTTCAGCACTTCATACTAGTATAAGCCAGCTGACTGGTATTAGCCATCCCTGCCTTTCCTCTTCCCCTGGCTATGTTTTTTCTGTCACACTGCTTTATGTTAGCATAAGCTTTTCTAGGGCTGTATGGTTGTCTCTATAAGGAAACTGATTTGTGTTAAAATTATCATCTCAATCAACTGTAATCTGGAGCACATACCTCATCTATTTGATCCTAGTTTGGGTCATGGTGATGGATGAGGTGACCTCACTGGATTTCTTAACAGCTCTGTTTTTTGTGATTATCCCCTGATTTAAAAAAAAGGACATATTTGATATAAAATTGACATACCAGTATGTTTTTGGATTTTGTTTGTTTGTTTGTTTTTGCAATAGCACAATGCTGTGATTTTTGGTTCAGATTTTGATCCATTGTAAATTAAAGAGATCTTTATTCTGTGATCTTATTCACTGTGTGACTTAGGCACAATTCACAGAATCACAGAATGCTTAAAGTTGGAAGGGAGATCTAGAGATCATCTAGTCCAACCCCCTGCTCCAGCAGGGACACCCAGAGCACGTGGCACAGAGTGCCAGCCAGGCGGGCTTTGAAGATCTCCCGAGAAGGAGAGTCCACAGCCTCTCTGGGCAGCCTGTTCCAGGACTCTGTCACCCTCACAGTAAAGTTCTTCCTCGTGTGGAGGTGGGACTTCCTGTGTTTCAACTTACACCCGTTACCTTGTCACCGGTCTCCACAGAGAAGAGCCTGACCCCCTTGTCCCTACAATTACCCCTCAGGTACTTGAATATGTTAATCAAATATCCTCTCAGCCTTCTTTTCTCCAGACTAAACAGGCCCAGCTCACTTAGTCTTTCCTCATATGACAAATGCTTGAGTCCTTTAATCATCTTCGTGACCTCTGCTGGACCCTCTCTAGAAGCTCCATGTCCTTGTACCGAGGAGCCCAGAACTGCACACAGAACTTCACACACTGCACACAGACTGCACCTGGAGAGGTGCAGCCTCACCAGAGCTGAGTAGAGGGGGAGGATCCCCTCTGTCTACTTGCTGGCAACGCTCCTGATGCAGCTAGGAGTCCATTGGCCTTCAAGGCCACGAGGGCACGTGGCTGAGTCCTCGTCAAACTGCTGTCAACCAGGACTCCCAAATCCCTCTCCACAGAGCTGCTTTTCAGCAGATCAGCTCCTAATCTATACTGGTGCCTGGGGTTATTCCTCTCCAGGTGCATCACCCTGCACTTGTCCTTGTTGAACCTCATAAGGTTTCTCTCTGCCCAGCTCTCCATCCTGTCTAGGGCTCTCTGAATGGCAGCACAGCCCTAGGGAGTGTCGACCACTCCTCCCGGTTTTGTATCGTATGCAAACTTGCTGAGGGTGCACTCTGTGCCCTCGTCAAAGTCATTGATGAACAAGTTGAAGAGCATCGAGCCCAGTGCTGACCCTTGAAGGACACCACTGGCCACAGGCCTCCAACCAGACTCAGACCCATTTATCACCACTCCGTCCCATCCCATTCCTTGATGCGCTGTTTCAGTTTCTTCAGCTTCTTTGAAGCACTTTGAAATGTGTGAAAAAAATAATATTCTTGACAGAACACTAAGTCATTGCTCTTTCCTACTTGTTAATCATTTCATCTCTTTCTTTCACTAAGTAATTTATGTTCTTTCCAAGATCCTTTGTAAACATATATATCACATATGTCAATATAAATGATTCTCCAGAAGAGATAAATTCCTGTGACTAGGATGTTTGCACAAGAGCCTGCGGCTTGTTCTTGTCTCTAACATGAGATTTATTTTTATTTCTGTGAATTCTTAAAATATCTAAGTAGTGAAATGTAATGTTAATCCAACAAGAAATGGCAGGGCCCTGTGTGTACCAGAAATTAAATGCTCTGGGCAGCTTTGCCTGGGACCTCTACCTGGGAGCCCCACTCGTCACGCAAGCCATGTTGTAGGCATCCCCCAGCCTGTGCTCTGCCCTGTCCCACCGTTGTTGACAGCACTTCCCTGACTGACCACAGACCTGTCCTGTCACCTCTTGTTTGTCTGATTATCACTGGACTGTCAGCAGAACTTGTCACTCTCCCAACCCTATTTACTTGCCTGACTTGGTGCAGCCCTATTGGCAAGGTCGCTGCCTCTGTCTGTGCATGGTCACCCTCAACTATCAGGTTCTTTCCTATTCCTAATATATTGCTTACAAATTCCCATTAAATTTCATTAAGAACAGAAGTAAAGGGAAAGCTTGGAGTCTGACACATGGTAGATAATAATAACTATCAAAAGTTGAACTTCAAAGCAGAAGAACTGAATTACTAAAGGATATTTTTCTTAGTTCTTATTCAGCAGAGCACTTAAGTAAAGGCTTATTTTCGGCCTGTCCTTAATTTATGTTCTTAAATTCAGAGGATTTAGGAGTTTTCTCTGTCAACATCTAGCTATATTTCAGTACTTCAGAAATGTGATTCTAGGCATCAGTACATAGTTATTCCTATAGGTTTACTGGAAAGTGCATCTTTCTTATGTCATTTTTTGTAAAACAAAACAACAAAATAAAATAATATTTTTAAGACTTGAAATAATGAAGATAATGGGGAATTTCCACTATTGTTGGGAAATGTTCCCGGGGAATAATTATACGTATAGCTTAAGACATCAGCAAATTTATATTAACAGTGGATCTATAACTTCTCATGTTATAGTTCGTGTGTAGCATAATAAATTTCTAATGATTTGTAGTTTATTAGATTCTTTGAGCTGATGAAAACTACATTATTTTAAGTGCTAGGATGAATGTTTAATCCTTTATATATAATCCATGATGTCTTAGACAAAATGCAAGAACACGTGATCACAGCTTTAGGAAAAACATGCATTAAATTGTGAGTACTAATGTTCAGATTTTTATAAACAGCAATCTGAGAAAAACTACCATTTTAGTAATGGTTGGAGCTGGCCCTAAATGTCAAGACTCTGAGAATGTCCCTCTCTCCCAGTTTTGTTGTCTGAGTTAAGGAGTTAGCTAGCTACTCCCTCTCTGAGGAGAGCTGTTGTGAAGCGAGGACCTCCACCTTCTTCTGTTGCGAGCTGCTGATAAGGGGCTGCTTTATCCTGGCCCTCAGGAGCTACATGCCAGCTCTGCAGCAGTCTGAGTCCTCTCTTATTTCGTTCATTCTGGCCCTGATCTGAACGCACTGTCTGGGCTTCCTGGCTTGACCTTAGACCTGCCTCATCTATAACATGATGGGTGATCACTGGGCTACATCTGACCCTGATCACTGTATCCAGGGCTGATCCTTACAGATGAAGTCATTGCTGCCCGCCTTGTTAGCACTCTGGCATCCTGGCTCACCATCCCTTGCAGAGCAGCCAGGCCTTGCTGCCCACTGATAGCAATCCATTATATTGAAGTTTAGTGCATCTCCTCCGAGCCCAGTAAAAAAGGTCGCATTTATTCCTATTTCACAAAAGAAATAGGAAGCAAAATGGGATTGTATCTTGTCTGGGAAGAAACCTGCAGCAATCAGGAGTTTAACTGAACCAAAAAACCTTCTCACTTCATTATGTCAGTAACTTTTTCATTTTCTCCTGTCTTCATTTTTGTCTGTTCTTCTCCCACTTTTGTGACACATTTCTTGATCAGCCGTGAGTGTTACAGTCTTCCATATTGACTGTGCACTGGAGGCGAAGGTTTGTTTTCCCCCAGTTTGCAACGTAGCATTTTTGTAGTTTCCTGTGCTTGATGTTAGTGAGGAGATTTGAGTTTCTATTGCTACAGAGATACTTGGAAAGCAAGGGAAATTGCTTAACTGAGATAGGAAGGAAAGAGTGCAGATGGATTGAAAGAAAAAGCAGTAATGGGGACAAGTTTTGCAAAAACTTGTGATCAAATGCCTATTACAGTACTTCTGTTTATTATCAAGGATATTTACTAAAAGAATGTAAATGTGTAGGATCTTCGATCTGATGATCTGTGGAGGTGCATATGGAGTACAAGTTAGACTTGGAAACAACTTTATCATTCATGTATGCTTAAAATGGAAGCCGAGTTGAGACTTCCCTTTAGCTTGTCATTTCTTGGCTGAAGGATGGTACTTGGCACAATAAATATTGAAGTCTGCAGTATGCTTTGAGCGGTCAGAATGAGACTTGGAATAGCTGTAGTGTCAGTAGTTAATGTACTCAGGGCATGAATGTATTCAAGTCATGTCCAGAGAAAGCAACAACTTCTCTACTGCTTAGGCTTGTAAGCCGGAAGGTTTGTTTCTGTAAAAGAGATAGAATCTGGAGTCTTTGGCTTGCTAGTGACATCCTAATTCCTTCCACTTTGCACCTGGCTTTGCTGCCATGCTCCTTGAAGCCCAGGAATTAAATCAAATGTACTTTCCATTCAGAAATTAGGAAAATTGATTCTATAACCTAAATAATTCTGTAGAAATATACCTACATGTGTGCTTCCCTTCTCTGTTATTTTCCATGTTTTTTCATTAAGATGACTTTGATACCTCAAGTTGAGATCTACTAAGTCCTGAATTTTTTTCTATTCTTAAGAAAAATCTTTCTTTATTTTCCATGTCTTAAAAAGTAACCAAAACCTTGATCACTGGCAAAAGCAATGGGACTACAAACAATGCTGTGCAGACTGGTAAATACTGTTGTTTACCCACTCTATTTTATTTAGTATTAACAAGGGAAATGGACTGATCAGTTCTTGATTTTCATTTCTAAGCACTTCTCTTGTACTTAAGTGCAAGGGACATGGGCAAAGACTACTGACTCTAGTCTTGAAATCTGTTTAATATAAGAAAAAAAGCATCTAACCAAGAATATTTCTGTCTGTGCTAGTTTTGATAAATGTATTTCTCTCCACAAAACAGTTTGAACATAAAGTACTAATTCAGAAATAGATTTGTTTTCCCTTCCATTTTTTTCATGTGTAACTGTTAAAAATGCACATATACAGGATAACAGTTGATGATTCTCTCGTTCTGAAAAAAATTTACTCCCTTGGGGCACCAGAAGATGTCTCCCAGCAGATCAGTAGGATCGTAGTATCTTTCTCTTGCATGCTGATATCAGCAAATGAAATAATTAAGAGACAGTAGTTATATTATCATTAATCCACCAGATTAATATTTAATCTCCTCATAAATGGACATGGTTATAGATATTACATTTTTTAGTGTTGAATTTTCTACAGTATCTAATATTACTGCATTGCTGAACATTTAGTTCACGTTTTGGAAATTGCCTTTGCAATCAGGAGTGCTTAAGGGGCAACCGCATGGAAAAACTAATCTGGTAAACTGCTCAGTACAACTTTGTTTCTGCTTGCTACAAATCTAGCTTCATAGATGTTCTGCCATTAGTTATTCTGACTTTCTTCCACTTATTCAGTTGCTCACATGTATTTTTTATGACTTTGAAGAAAGGTTTGTTGTAATGTAATTGCTGATTTCCTCTCAAGGGTTTTTCTTCAGAGAAAGATGAAAGGCTGTTTGTCATATCTTTCTCCCTGTCAGCTAATTTAGCTAGAACATATGCTAGACAATACTGGAAAAGAAAAGAAGATGTCAACTTGAAACTTCAAAATAGAAACCTAAAAAGCATATCATATTTTCATGTTTTTTAATCTGAGGGACTGAAAATAATTATAAAGTACCAACAGAAACTTGTTAGATGACAACTGTGTGAACCAGCTTTTTGTTGAATCACACTCTTGTCATCTGTTTGCAGTATCTGACTTATTTTTTCCTCTTACATAAAAAGCTGCAATATTAATAGACACAGAAACAGTTGGATGTAAAAGCAAGGAAAAAAAGGAAGTATTATTAGTGTATGAGATTTGCTTTGAGAATTGGAAGATCATGGATAATAGTTCTGCATCTGGTGGCTGACTATATGAAAAAGGGTGATGCCTTTGATCCTAGGTTTATATCTTAAATGAATAAAGGAGATCTCGGAAAATATTTGAAGCTTGGGGAAAATATTTTTTTAAAAGATGAGTGTGAAAAAACATCTTGATATAAAATAAATAAATTATTGTCCATCCAGAGGTTATTTATATATTTATATATTCTTTATATATTTATATGTTCTTCCTAAGCTTGAAGTATGTTGAGAACTAACAGAAAGAAGAACAAAACACAGCTCTATTCACACACTAATAACTACACATTTTGTGCCTTGAAGTGCTTGATGACATTCACCTCCTTTTATGGCTGTGTCCTTTGTTGTTTAGCTGTTTTTTGATTTTCATTGTATTTTCAAGGCATTTTCTTTATTTCATGTCCAATGCTAGCATTGTATTTTTGTTAATGTAATAAAAAGAATTTCACAAATAACCAAACTGTTTTTCTGGAAGCTCAGTCTTAAGAACGCTTTTTTTCACTCTTTCCTCACAGGTTAAAAGTATTATAATGTTAATAAATTGCACACTTATAGATGTCTACAAGCACAATAATTAAACAAACTTGTTAAAAATTTAGGTAGTCTTTTGGCTGACCACACACAGATGGGAGGTGATCTCTGACTTTCCTGTAGCTAACTACAAGAAATGACTCATACTAATGTCACAGAAAAAGAACCAAATCAGTGATGAATTTATCAAATTGCACTTAAAATTATTAATAGTTCGTGTTTGTTAGAGTTTAATTTTACTCACTGCTGGTATGTATGGGAGTTATATGATTCTGCAAGTCTACACAGAAATGCATTGAGAAGAATTTGTGCTTTCCAGTTTTGTTTTATCAAGCCTTTCTAGATTTTGTCTATGAAATCTGTCATCATCTGTCAGTCAAAGATGGAGGAGAATATTCTGTGTAACAAATTAGTGGAAAGGATCTTTCTTTTGCTTTAATATCTCTTGTGTTGTGAAATTTTTATGACACTTCAAGTTTTAAATACTAAAGCAGGAGACTAAGTGTTCATGACAAATTTGCCTGTGAATTTTAGGAGTTCAAAAATGTGCTACAAAATTTATAATTTTAAAGTTTACTGTTTAAGAAAGTTACCTTGGTAATTGTGTGTCACTGTTCTTCAGCTGAAATCAAATGTATTGCATAACATGGTTAACAAGCGAAAGATTAAAAAAAATAAAAATATATAGGTGTAGACTCATTTTGAATGAAGACCAGTTAAAAAAAATATTAAAAAAAAAAACCCCACCCATGAAGAGTCTAAGCAGCACAGGTAGCAAGCACTGACATAGCAGCTTAAAAAAAAAACCACCTTTCCTACAATAGAAGCTTCCCAGACCATCAGACTTGGGAGGAAAACTTCAATAATCAGAGGAGGCTGGAATAAGTAAAAAGTCTGTGCATCTAAAATACAGACCATTACCTTTGTACAAGTGGTACACCACTAGTTATTAATACAGGAAACAAACCAACCATCAACTATTGTAGTAATTAATAAGGGGGAAATTAAGTTGTAAATAAATCAGGATTTAAATTTTCCACATATGGAACAGGGGAAATCAACACCTTGAGTGGATCTATGCAGACTAGGTAATACAGACTCCAAAAAGTTAAATGAAGTACAATCAAAATACTAGGTTAAAACTGTTTGTTTGTTTTTCTCATGAGAAGGTTATATTTCTAAAATTTTAGCATCAGGTAATTGAATTTTTTTCTAGTATGAGTACATCATTAAATGAAACCGGAGAATTTATATTAGTTTTGTTGCAATTACAAATTGCAATTAGTTTTCCGCAGCAATTCAGATTGCCAGGCATAAGAAGTGGTGGGTGTTAAGTGCTTGAGTAATAAATCCATGATCAAAATGAAACATAGTGTTTGCTTATGGGGGGTGAGGGTGATGGGGTGAATGTCTCTTGGCCAGAGGTGACTGTGATGCAAAAAAAGAAAACTTTAGATAGCACTTGTGAAACTGAGTTGCACGTTAGATCTGTTACCACCCCTGACTTTCATCTACAGATTAAGTAATTTGATGCTTCTTTTATCAGTATCTCGAGATTGAGTTCAGTCTTAAAAATGTAGATTCTAATTTCTAATTATGAAATATCTGTTATTACTTATAAATCTCAGTCTGAAAGATTGTGATCACTTGCATCTTCCCTAAATTTCTGGGTGTAATTTACATTTATTATGAATGCTGCAGTGAAATGTTGCAATATATAACAAAAAGTAATACCAGTCTCAGAAATGAGGAAAAAAGGTAGGAAGGAAAACTATTAGATTATCTGATCTAAATAAGTTTTATAAATTTTGCACTGTTTCATTGTATTGTGTAGTAGTATGTGATGAGACTGGTAATGTCATGCTATAGTATTATTGCTATTTTTCTTGCTTTGCGATTTATCAGAAAATCGACATAGATTTTACTTTTAGGTTTCTAATCCAAACATACCTGCAGAAACTGTTCTGAAAATGCGCAGCTTAATTATTCAATAATTAGACCATAAAAAAAAGACACCTGAATTTATTATGTGGAATGTTTTGATTTGAGAAAGAGAGAGAGAATTATTAGTTACTAATCAATTGGCTACAAGAATTGCAGTATGTGTGGACAAGCAGGCACAGCTGATTTTTTTCTTACACCATTATTTCAAAGAAGGAAAGTATAGATCAATACAATTACGAAAATATTCCAACTTTAGGACAAGACCAACCAGAGTATTTAGTTCTTTCAATTCTTTTACAGTTGATGGACAGAGCAGTCAACAGGATTAGGACAATTTGTACAAGTTTTGCTCTGGTGAGTAGTAACTCTTAACATTTATTGTCTCAGGTTTGAATCAGGATTTCTGTGAATTGATGAAATAAAGTTCTGTTAGATATTTATATTTGTATAGATATTTATATTAACATGTAAAGATGTTTGAGCAGCACTTCTAACATTTCCATTGAATATAAGTAATACCATGTATTATTTTAATATCTTGATTTCAACTTTTAGTAATCCATGAAAGTAAGTTCTGTAAAATACCAAATGGCTCATCTTCTAGTATACAGCATGACAAAAACAACAGCCTTCTGACATCACACAATGAAGTCTGACTTTTATGCTTTATATGCTGTAGTTCTTACTTGTGGTTTAGGACTGCTTTTAATTTTGCTAGTATTTTCTAGCATTGTCTCACTGAAGATATGCATTTATAAATGCATATTTATTATTTGGTAGAATTTCATCTCTTTAGAGTTTGCTTTAGTAAATTACAGGGAATGATGGGCATGTTGGATTTTATTTCCATGCAAGTTTGTGTTTTCTGTTTTCTTTTGTCATAGGAATGCTACACAAGACAGAGATCATGTTTAAATTCTTTACTAATTTTTTTTAAGACTATTATAATCTTAAGAAAGAAGGTTGTAAAGACTATATGGAATAATAAGCCCTCTAGTGGCTGTTAACCTTCTTAAATGCTCCTAGTAATGCTTTTAATCAACACTAAATTTAACACTAAACAGTAAAAATTAAAGCCCAAATTTTGTTGGTTCCATTAATGGCTGTGGTGTATGGTCACCATGCGCTTAGTAGGAACCTAGACTCAGCAATCATATTTTAGTACTTGTATTGATAGAACAAAAGCTAGAAGAAGTTGTCAATGTTTGTTCTCATTTCCTGCATTTCCTATAATCCCTCCACAATTTAGATTAAGCAACAGCTTGAAAAAGCCAAGCAGACAGCATTTTATAGGTTAATTCTAAACAGGTCATCTTCTAAGGAATTCTGTGATGGATAAAGCTTTGATTTACATCCGAATCTCAGTATTCAGAGGAAGCCCGTAGTCAGTAGTTCCTGTGTTCTTACTACAGTAATGGATGTTTGCTAACAGTTTTCATTAATACAACAGGAGGCAAGAAAGAATATTCCTTTTACAGACCTGCTGTACTGAGGTTCCTACATAGCTCAGTCCCTTTTGATTTCATTTAGTCTGTTTAGTGAATCCAATAAATATTTACCATAGAGTTCTAAATTTATAAGGGCTCAGGTTCATGTGAGCATCTGAGCAGTTTAATTGATGGTGTGTATCATTCTTCAGAGCTAATTCTTTTTTTTTTTATTTTTTTTTTCTTCATAGTTGATTGCTTGGAATTTTGTTTCCACATTCTCAACCTTTAATCTTCCTTTCCCTCAGGATATGGGCCCAAGGCTACAGTACTCTGTACAGACATTTTACAGTGGGTCATACTGGACTCAGTAACTCGGTTTCTCTTTAGAAACTACAACTGATCGTGAAAAGAGGAACTGAAATTGCTTTCTTAAAGCAAAGCATTACTTAACAGCAGAAATGGGGGGAAAAAATGGATTAGCAGATACTGTACTGTGGATGCATAAAAAGGAGTGACCGGACCTCCAGAAGAATGTAATTGAAAGCTTTGCCCAGTAATTGGGTAAAGGAGAAACAAAAATATTTGGACATCAGCTTGCAAACATTCCAAGTTATTCATGTTTTAAAACAAGCATTTGCTGCCCTTTATAAAGTCCAAACAGCACAAATGTCAGCAAGGTAAGTAAAGAAAACTCAAGCTGTTCAGTCACACGAACAAAGTAAGTTAGAGCTTTCTCACTAAAATATTTTTAAGAACTTTCAACACAATACTAGGATCTAAGAAAACCTATAGAGGAGTATTCTCGAAAACTGCTTTAGTTTTTTCAGTGCCATTAGGTTAGAGGTCTCCAAGCACAGAGGCTCTCTCAGCAATGAGTACTTTCTACAAGAATACATTATTATAAAGATTATTTGTATTTTCAAAATATCTTGCTCGTGTTTTATAAATATCCATTTTATATTTTTATTAGTATCTCTGAGTATCTTTGCCACCTCACTGTCTTCTGCCTAAAACTTTTAGGAATGTTTGTGGAGAGCACAGGGCTGCTGGTGATCAAGTTGAGGGAATCCTTACATTCATGTAATGATTGCAATATAGATCTGAATGAATAAAGTTTTTGCTAATGTGCTTTATTTGCAGATAACAGTTTCAGTCTGCCTTCACTCCATATAATATTTAATATTAATATCTTTCATGTATATATAATCATTCTTAGAATAAATTCAAAGAGCTTTTCAAATTGGCCTGAATCTAGTATTCCTCTCTATTCAATAGATATTTTCTACCTTAATGACAGATCACTGGAGAAGTTCTAGAGAGACCAGCATTTTCTCATCCTGGGTTACTTATTTGCTGGCTCTGAGGAAAACTTAATGGGTAGCCTTATACAGCTGTTCTGAAATTTTCTAGCCAAGATATCTTACCTATAAGAAAAAAAAAAAAAACAGTAATAAAACTCCACAAATCTCTTGTAGAATTAGCAGTATGTTGGTTCGCAGGTAGTACAGATGCAAACAAATATCACGGATCAGATGTGTGCAGTTTTCCCAGGTCAGGCAATCCATCTGTTTGATTTTGCGTGAAATCACAGTAGGAGAACACCAAAAAACACAACTATGCTTTAAGATATATATTTATAAAGTTTTCTCCATCCACATATGTGCTTAATTCCCCTCTTAAAATGTATTTTTTTTTATAAAAGCAAATTATATTACACATCAGTATCCCCATTCTGCTGTATTATCTGTTGTTGTCTTCGAACAATGTTACTGAAGATGGACTGGCTATTGAGAAGAAAACAAGATTACACAGCAGGTGGCAGCACAGGTCCTGCTTGCTTTAAACCTGGTTTGCTTAGAAACTAGGTTTTAAAGCAAGAAAGTGCTTTCCTTTTTCTAAGAAAGTTCTTTACTTTCTTTGAAACAAGTGACTTCTACAAATAGAAATTACCTGTGTCGTTGGTTATTGCTATACTATAAAGGAGAGCAATAGAGAGTGCCATAAAAAAGAGTTCAGTGAAGGATGCTAGGAGCATAACTCTTATCAGTCTAAGTTATAGACTACTCATAGGTAGGAGTTCTCCGAGTAGAAGCTCTAGATGAACAGGTTGTAAATATGACATTTGTTAATGGAATACTGACACACAGACCTCTGTATGGGTCTGTCTGCCTCTTAGTAGCAGAAGATTCCCAGGTTGTATTTAAAAATATGTAAAAGTTCTGACTTCTTTTTGAAGATTTCCATTCCCTAGCTAGTCAAGTGTTATTTCTTTTACTTGCTGAGTGGGAGTGATGAAGCAGGACAGAGGTAACCATCCTAGTTTACATTCTATGAAATTTTTGAATACATTTGCTTTGTGTTTTGGAAAAGAAATCCAAAATATGACCCTTCCTTACACATGCAGGAAAACAAACGGCAAGGCCCACTTAGCATCCCCACCCTTGAACTTGTGCAGGGTGCAAGGTGCAAGTGGCTTGTTGCAGGATCCTGCAAGCAATCACAATGTGTTCACCTTAGGCATTTAATGAGATGATGTTGCTCTTTCACTTTGTAATTTTTCACTGTTGAATGGACTGAAAAATCAGAAGTATTTTAGCTGCAAAGTGTTGTGTGTTGGGGGAGCTGGGGAAATGGGGCAGTCCGACAGGAATATCTTGAATCAGAAGTGTCAAGGGAGTCCTGCCATCAGCTCCAACATCCGCAGTCATTGTAAAAGACTTGCCATCACGGTCACAGGCCCTGGTTCTCATGGGGGACTTCAACTTCCCCGACATCTGCTGGAAGGACAACACAGCCAGGCACAAACAGTCCTGGAGGTTCCTGCAGAGTGTTGACGATAATTTTTTGATGCAGGTTGTGGAGGAGCCGACAAGGAAAGGTGGGCTGCTGGACCTCGTACTAACAAACAGAGAGGGTCTGGTAGGAGATGTGAGGGTGGGGGATAGCCTCGGCTGTAGTGACCATGAGCTGGTGCAGTTCAGGATCNTGGAGATCTTCAAGACCCGCTTGGATGCAGTCCTGTGCCACGTGCTCTAGGTGGCCCTGCGTGTGCAGGGGGGTTGGACTAGATGACCTCTAGAGGTCCCTTCCAACCTTAGGCATTCTATGCTTCTATGATTCTATGATTTTCACTGAATTTTATTTATGCAGCTTATCTTCACTTTCACATAAAAATTTTTCACCTAGCCTGTGGGTAAAAACAGGAATCTTTTGGGGAATACTTTGATCATTATTTAGAATCCTGACAACAACTGTGTATTTTTTTTGGAGCAATGGCAAACATTTTAATTTTGCTGTGCTGAAACCATTTATTTATGTATGTATTTATTTATCCATTGTTCTGAATCACACACTTCAATATTTGGCTAAAGTATCACCTAACACCCAGGAGTCTGACTTAGAGCTATTGACTTAAACTAATTAAGCCTGATAATCTTATTACTGTAGATCTGCTGTGGTGAAGAATATGACTTCCTTATTTTTTTTTAATCTAGTATTAAGAGGAATTGCCATTCAGATACACTGTATGACAATAATTAACCTAAAGTGAAATATTTTGTGATCAGTTTAAAACTGTTTAAGCCTCCTGGCTATCACATATTTATTCTGAGCTCCCTTATGCTTTTGCCAACACTTTCAATAACATGAGGCTGATTTGTCTCTAGTGTGGTACAAAAGGAAACAGTAGGATTGTGCTGGAGATGAATTTGATAATATATATTCAATATATAGGTTGCTGACATTATAGTAAAGACAGAGTACTGTTTCAGTTCTTACTATGCCTTGGTTGTGCGAAAGTATCTGTCCTTGTTCCTTTGTTTCTATATGAGAGCTTCCTCAGGATTAACTTATTTGTATTTGTAATATGAATTCTGAAAGGTCTTTCTGCCTTATGGGTTAAGGTGATAAGAATTGCATTGGACTATCATTTTTCCCCACAAAAACGGATAAACTAAACAACAGTAAAAGGTTTTCTATTAAACGAGCAAAAGAAGTGAAAGCAGATATTTAGAAATCTGTTTGTTCTGTTTCCCCTGTACTGAGAGTATGTATGAATTTCAACCACTAGTGTAGCATATTAGAGAAAAATATAGATGTGTTCATCATTTGAAATTAGGTGAAAGCTTAAACTTTGAGAGGAGGAAGGGTGCTGCTACGGCTGTGCTGCGGTGTCCTACACAAATCCTACTCCTGGGTGCCGCCTGAAGCGTATTCATATGGATCGGTAATGTTTAGAGGAAAAATAGTGTTGTTTGTAGCCTGGATAATCATGAATACACAAAACAAAGTTGGTAGTATATCTTGTTAGGCCTGGTGATATAGTTAGAAAAAGCAATGAAAATAAATATTGAAAACTTCTTGAGCAGTAGAGCTGCTCAGGTTGTCTAGTGGCTATAATGGAGCCTTTGTTACCCTTTCTGCTTTTGTACTACCTTCTGCTTTTCTCCTGCAACTTTTATATTTGAGGATGCTCCTATTGTATATTTATGAAGAAGTTAAATTATGTTAGCAACATGGGCTAAAGCTGGAACTTTCCTAGCATCATCTTTCTCAGTAACCATTGTCCAGTAAGAAAATAGGTCTGTAAGTGATACTATTCATCTGAACAGAAAGAAACTGTTATCATGGTGTTTGTCAGCTATGTGTAATACTGATACCTGAACTGGCCTTTGGAAATAGGTATCTTTATAGATAATGTAGGTGTCTACTTTCAAGTAGACTTGTGTGTGAAAGAGCAGCAGAACCAAAGAGCAATTAGAAGTTTGTACCTCGGAATACAGGCATTCCCAACCCCAGTTCCAGTTTCTGAAATATTCAGAACTACATTTTTTTCACAAGCATTTATTGCTTTTGTAACTACTACAACAACAGTAATTATTTCTGCAAACAATTTACATGTTTAGCATAATATGAATAAATTATATAATTGACTTAACTTGTCATAGAACTAGTGACAGGAATTATAGCAAAATCAACAAAAATACTGTATAAATGAGGCATATTCTGTGAATGTTTCTTGCATAGTTCACATCACATCTTAACTCGAGGAATGATATAGATAAACTGGTAGCAACGACTGACATGATAAATGCTGTGTAAGTAGAGTTCTCTTCTGTATTAACAGCAAAAGGGAAATTTATAGAAGTGCATGAGTTTAAAACAGACTTTTTTTTTTAAGTTTACCAAAGTTAAAGGCTGTGGATGGTAGATTAAAATTCAGCTGGACTCTGTATTGTAGTTCTCAAAAGTACTTAAATTTACAGATCTGAGTACTGAATCAGAGCCTTTTTTTCATGAGAAGTACTTCTGAAAGTAAAAATTCAAGTATTTTTTTGAAAGACGCTGGTGAAGGTATATTTATTTTTGTATGTTAGGTGTCTGTGCTTATTCCTGGATAGACACTTGGTGCTTCACAGTTTCTTATGAATGGAAACAGATCAATTCTTAGACAAAAATTATTGACAGTGAAGCTACTCTGCAAAAATGTTGACTGAAAGGTGCTACTAAGAGTGTAGGAACTTTCTCTGGCATTTTTGTCTATGAAGGCAAGGGCCTGTATAGACACATGCAAATGGAGAAAGATAAAAGTGTATGTTGGGAAGGGGGAGTGTTTTGTGAGTTACTTCTGAACAGTCTTGAAGAAGGTAACCAAGAAAAACAATCTCATAGACTTTTACTGAGCGGTGGAATATGTGAATTTGATAAGAGGATCTGTATCTCCACTGGAAACAGGAACCATAATTTTTTTTAAAGGTAAATCTTTTGCAGTCTGTGTTCTTCCCTCAGTTTTCCACATTGCTATGGCAAAAATTCTGGTGGATGAATGGGATATAATTCAGGGATTGGTGAGTCTATGAAGAATGAGACAGTGCTATAAAAGACAAGGTATGATGGAAAGTTTGTTGCAAAAGTAGAATGAAAAGATTCTAGTTTGCATTCTGGCAAAATTGTGACATTATAACAAGCTAGGTAGATGAGATAGGTATCCCATCTGGTAAATCCTGACAGAAAGGATGAACGCTGCAAGACTATCTTGTAAGAACTCCCTTGCAGGCTCAGGAGCAAGCTGAGGCAGAACTGAGGAGGCAGAACTGCTGGTGCATGTCAGGGCAGACTGACAGCTTGCTGTAATTTAGACAGGATCTGCTGAATAGTTTAGGACTGGAAGGCAACATAGTTGCTTTAAAACCTATATAACGCTTCTGTCCTGGGGCTGAGAGTTCTGTGTTGTGACTCTGTAACTGTGCACCCTGGGCACAGGAGTCTCTGAAAGAAAAAGAAAAAATATCTGAAGAAAGCAAGATCACTTTGTACTAATTCGTATAGCAATATATTGTCATTTACAATTTGATTAAATTTGTTACTTATCATTTACCATTTGATAAACATTTACATAGGAAAGTCACAATAACAAAAAGATTTTATAATGCTTACATAGGTACATTGCCAAATTATCACCAGTTTTCAGACATCTCTTAGATGTGATTTTACATAAATAAATACAGAAAAGATTTCACTGTCTACCACTCCTAAGAGCAATTAATCATTTTCTTTTTACTCTAAAAATGAAACATAGATAAACAAAGAACAACATCATTTAACCTTTGTGTAATAATTAAATCATTATATAGGAATTCAGTTATTCTAATATGACTCTTTCATCCACCAGACTTATTTTGGACAAAACATAATGTCTGTCCTTCCTGTAAATATACTGAAGCCTATTTGTCCCCTAGAACTTGCAGGGATTACAAAAACAAACAAACAAAAAAACATAAANCCCCCTAGAATTTGCAGGGATTACAAAAACAAACAAAAAAAACCCCATAAATTGAATCATTCCAATCTTACCAAAATTACTTCTCACAATACAAATTTGGAGGAATATGTNATTGAATCATTCCAGTCTTACCAAAATTACTCCTCACAATACAAATTTGGAGGAATATGTGCACATTCAAATGTTCCTTAAGAGAACAATTTGCATCAAGGTATGGTAGACAATATTGTTTGTACTTAGCTTTTACATATTCCTCTGAAATGTGCTGAAATGGCAATCTGCCCACAGATATGTATGATTAGCACTTGCGTAATTTTTGATCATGAAGTTTTTTATATAAGAAGTAGTTCAAATGTCAAATGTGAACAAAGTTAAGGTGCACAAGTAATTATTTTTTGGCTATTTGGGATCTAAATACAAAAATAAATAAATAGTGAGAAATATGAATTTTGAAGGGTTGGATTTGCTATTTTTTTCAATACAGATGTCTGCCTTGACATACATATATAATAGAAAACTAGTTGGGGTCAAGGTCCTCACTGATTTCTTCTCTTTTCTATAATGAATTTCTGAAATGTTATCATATTAAATTAGGGCATCATAGTTCTTAAAATATTGTCATACTCTTGGAGGTATTTATAAGACTCAAGAGAAGAGTATGTAAAGAGTGTGGAAGGGAGTGTGTTTTTCAGGGAGACCTGAAAAATGCAGAATTATTTAGCCGTATTTTTATTCCTAATCCATGGACTCTAATGAGGTTTTTATGTTAAGCCTGGCTGTTGTGGCTTTTAATAACTATGGCTGTGCAATTTAAACTGGATCTCATGAATTTTACTTCCTTTTTAATGTCTGTAGACATTACTGAACATATTTTAGAAGTGCATATTAGGAAGTACTCAGTCCTCCTTGTAATAACTTCGAGGCCTTCTCTAATGTCCAGAAAATCATTTTTAGATATTTTGTTTTGTACAGATATTGTTTGACATATGTGCACTTTTTCTGATGATAACACAGTTGCATATTTTATTCTAATAAGACATACATAAGCTGTTTACAGCATCAAAATTAAATCTAGAGTCCTAGAGCTTTCTCTAGACTTGACATAGTGTAGATTAGAAATACTTCTGCCAATGCTTGCTTGCTTGCTTGCTTTAAATGCCCATATATTTGGAGATTGGTGTACTCCTGATAAAGTTTCCAGTGTTGGCATAAGGTATATATTAAGATAACATGGAAACTACATTCTCTTTTACATCTATGCAGCGTGTAAAACTACTGATTTTAGTGATATTGCAGATGAAGTTTTGACCTTAACCATGATCTTTAAATAACTAGGTGTCCACTTAGATAAAAGAATCCAAAAAGCACAAAATTTTGAAAATGTGCACTATCATAGCTATTGTATTTTGAAGAAAATACATACTGATAGCAGCATATCATTTAGGAAATGAGATGAGGAAAAAAGGAATGATGTGAGAAGCTGGCAATATTTTTGAGCTTTTCGTGGCTGATTAAATGAAAAAAATTTCTTACAGAAATGAAGCAGTTGCAGTATGAGATAAAATAGGAATCATTTTATTCTTTTTTTTCTTGAGATAGTGTTACTTTATGTTGAGATAGTGTTACTTTATGTAAAAGCAGTTTTAACTTTGCTTGTGGACTTCTAAAATATTTGCAAAGCAGGTACAGAAATTCTGCAGAAACTTCCTGACAATAATGTTTTTTTGAAGTCACTGGAAGTATTCCATTTATCCTCAGGGTATCCCCAGCTGACCATGACTTACTGCTATACAGGAAGCAAATAAGTCGGCCTCTGACTTGTTTTCGGGGAACTAGTTTGAATGTAACTATTTCTTGTGACAAATGAAAAAGCAACAGCCACACTCAGTACATTCTATGTAATTCAGTTATTCATCTGTGTGCCAGTAGCTACAGGAAATATTTCTTGTAGCTATAGGAAAAGTTTCCCCTGTCTATGTTGCTTCTAAAAACTCCACAGAAAAATGTACCCTTCATTGAGATACCCTTTTTTTAGTAAACTTAATTTAGGGCTCATTATTGTGACTATATACTGACAGGTTATATTTAGATTGTAATTAACCAATTTTGTTTCTAGCTTTTCTCAAAATGGAACTTTGCTTCCTGGAACTAGTTTTAATCAGATTGTCAATTTCTTCAGGCACAGGAAAAAGGTTGGATTAAGAGTAGTGTGGAGCACGTACCCTCTGCTTAAAGAGGCAATCATGGAAATAAAGGGAGGGAATGTGAGGATCAAAAGGTCAAAAAATAGATTAAGGAAGAACGGAGGCAAGTTCCCCAGACAAGGTCGCTGATGTCAGATGTTGCACAGCAGCGTAGATGGCCAGTTTGTCCAGAGCCAGAAGGAGGCTGAAGAGAAGGTCCCATAACTTGGTGAGGTCTTCTAAGGGGAGAGCATGAAGAAGGAGATAAGGGAAGAATTGCAGGCAGGAACACACAACTTGGAGCACATGAGATCTGTAAGAATATGCAGTCTGAGGCAGAGAGATGGAAGCCCTCACAAATTTATTTTGTTTCGAGTACTTTGAAACTGCACCTGAAGAATGCTAGACTTGTCAGCCAAGCAGAGAGATGAGGTTGTGGCACAAATCAGTCAGAGAGTTAGTGGTGTGGAAACAATAAATAAAGAAGGATAATTCATGGTTAACTAGCACAGAAGATAAGGAATATCAAATGGAAATATCAGTCAGAAAGCTCAAAACCTACAGAAGTGATATTCACCCAGCATGGAGTTAGATAAAGGAATTCATTGCATCGGGCTGTAGGTGCCAAAAGCTTGTATGGCTTAAATGAGCAATTGGATTTTTCTTTCTTGAATTTGCCGACTAAGAGCTGTTAAACAGAAATACATGGCTTCTAGCTAAAAATCTCTGACCTGTAGTTCTGAAAGCAGAGACTATAGATCAGAAAAGTATTGTTACATCCATGGTTTGTCTTCGCAGTCTTCCCAAGGTGTTGCCAGCCCCTGTAGGAGATGGCATGCTGTACGAAATGGGTCATTGCTCTGACCCACTGCTGCGTGGAGCAGTATTCAGACAGCCGATGTACTCAGTGTGCATGCTTGGCTGCTAGGATGGTGAATCGTTGGTAAATCCAAGCTCAGATAATTCAACACTTAAGGCAACAGGAAGTATAAAATAGTTGGGACAAGTTGCAGATATATTTTCTTACATATTTTTGTGTTTATCAGAAAGATCTGGAAAACAGGGTAATGTGAGTTTTAGTTACAAAGAATTCTCAAGTCTGCCTCACCTTTTCTAAGTACAGAGAGGCTAGATCAAAACATATTTAGTCTGCATAGAGCAGATGTGCCTTTGGGCATCTTGCACAATCCAAGTCCTTAATCAGCGATGACTTAACAGTAAGGAAAACAATCAGACTTGAAACAAATTAGAGCAATAAGGGATGGTGCTAAATTTCATATAGCCTAAGCAAAGGAAAAGCCACACAGTGATTCAGTTCAGCCTCCATCCAAGAAGTGATGCATTTTTATTTTAATCCTCTAAGAATAAGAACTATTAAATATAACATCCCCATTACATATTCAGTTGCCAGGACATTTTAGCTCCTGAAAGGTGTTGTCTTTTATGGTAACAAACAGTTGTTGCCAAATATAGTTACAGCTCGGTTTGTAATCTTGCTTTTTCACATCCTGCTCCAGCCCATCTGTGTCGGGGGAGGATTGTGCTCGGCTTCCGCTCAGTGTTGAGAGGGGCCGAAAATGCTCTCTCTTCCTCTGCCTGTTGCTAAAAGGTAACTATGTGCCTTCTCCAAAATTATTTATTTTAGGCCGCCTCTGCTCTGAAGAAGCCTCCAGCTTCAAAACATGTGAAGCCGTGTGGTGAACTTGCATGAATCATAGGGATATTTGTGGCCTTTGGCTTTTTGAACCTCACTGTGAGTAATGCAAGTTGCTCCCATCAGTGGTGCTGTTGAAACCCATTCCTTGTTTTCTGGGTAAGGGCCACAAGGGCCTTGGATGCAACTGGATGGTCCCCAGGTTGTGGGGGTGAATCCCTAGCTAATACCTGCCTGTTCGTCCAGTCCAGTCCCACAGAGCTGGACTGAGGCCGTTGCTGCTTCCCGTTCAGCGCTGCTAACAAAGCAGAGAGGCGGCGCGAGGCCGGGAACAACTCCAGGGAGCGTTTTTGCCTCTCGTGCCCGTAGTTCCGGCCGTTCCGCGGCCTTGGGTGAAGAGCTCTAGCGTTAACTGTGTAGCGCAGAGCTGCGCGCGCCTCTCCACAGCGCCCATGCCCCGCACGTGCCGCTCTCCGCGGCCGCTGCGCGGAGGCGCGCGCAGCGCGGCGGCGGGGGCAGCGCGAGCTGGACCCCGC
>VWPW01013329.1:128139-177106 GCA_013389825.1 Crypturellus undulatus
GGGCTGCCGGGGGCGGCTGGCGGAGCCCTGGGAAAGGCCGCGCCGCTGCCCGGCGGGCGCTCCGCGCATCCCTGCGCATCCCGGGCGCGCCCTAAGCACTGCCTCGCTGGGCAGCCCGCGGCAGCGCGGCCCCTTGTGCTGCCGCACTCGGCGCCTCGCAGAGCTGAGCGACCCGGCCGGGGCAGCATCTCCACGGCTTGCCGGTCTCTAACCGATCCCGAAGCCGCTCGCTTCGTTATCTCTCGCTTTGCATTAGCAATATTCCTCCCACCACCTTTTGTTTTTGTTGTTGTTTTGTTCATCTGGCCCTTCCTGGAAACGGAATGGGGTTGGGGAGCCCTCCCTGACACAGCCATCAGTGTCACCTCCTCCGTGGAGCCCCCTATGCCCCCCTTCTCGCTGCAGGGAAGGAGGCTGGGCTCAGGAGATGGTCTGATGCTGATGTAGCACACGCTGCAACCCGGCAGAACGTGATTCACTGCTCAGGGCGTTGTTTTTTTTTTTTTTTTTTTTTTTTTCTCCTTATTTCACGTCATAGGAGCATCTGCTAAAGCAGAGCAAGAAAGTGGTTGGTCATTTTTGTTGTTTATTCCTCTGAGATACATTTCACTTTGTAATATCCTAAAATAACTTTGTATGCTTTAAGGATTTTTAGCTCATTTAAAAAGAAAGTGTATGTGGACTTCTTGCCTTCCCCCACGCCGAGGAAGAGAGAGGGCACTGAGGCAACATCAGGCAACTGAATAAAGCTCCAGCTATCTTTTATTCCTCTCATTCCTTTAAAGAAATAATCATTTTGAACCATTTTGTGTTATAGTCCTTTTGTCTAATACAATTATTTCATATTTGATTTTTTTTTCAGTGAAGATGCACAATAAATACAGGGTGAGAATAGAGAGAAATTTGATGCAAATTGAGAATCACTGCAGATAAATTAAATTTCTGTAGTATGTGATACTTGCATAGAAGTTGCTTATCAGGTTAAAGATAATACCTGTCCTTCTTTTATTGTTCTTGGGCTGTTGTAACAAAAATATTAATGCAATATTCTGGCATTTAATATTATAGACATGTGCATTTATGACCTTGCCAATTCCAAATGCAAATATTAGAAAATAAAGCTAGAAATAGTAATTGGATACATAAAGGTTTTTTATTGTTTTAATTGACTTTGACTTTCTGAATCTTTGCATGCAGTTGGTCAGGGTTCAGAAATCCCTGAGTTTAGAAGCACAGTTATTTTTTGCTAATATGTGAAAATCTTCTAGTTTAAATAAATTCTCAAAGCCAATCTTTTCTACCACACAAGACATACAATTAGCAATGTTGCACTAATTTCAGAAGTCTTGATTATCACCATGTAAGGTTATATATGTATTTTTTAACTTCCCCCTCATTTCTTTTTACTTGCTTATTTTTCTTCACTGTTGTCTTAACACTACAAGCCTGTATAAACTTAAAACAGATAAGACAAAAAAAAATTGAAGTCCCTATGGTAAGATTTTCATGATGTGCTAATTATTCAGGTATTTGCATCTCATGCAAATATTACTTGTGTATTATCATAAGCACTATCTGTATTATATACTGTGCTAGCAAGTGACAGTATCACCCATTGTCTGACAACTGAGTAATCTAACATTTATCAGTAGCTATAATTTTCCAGCATCTTAAATTACCAGTGTTCTGTGGCTGACCTCCTTCTAACAACAGGTTTGTGCTTCAGCTCTTTTTATAAAAACTAGAAAAGCAACACTTGAACAAGTTGCTGAACAAGGCAGTAAATAAAAATATATTTGAAGCAATGTTAAAGTGTGTATCTAGTAAAAGAGATGGGTCCTATGATCCTGTTTTAAATACAATTAAGACCCAAGTACAGTAGTCTGAACTTGAGCCAATCATCTCAATATGGAAAATCCATTCATTTTAAAGTTACTCATTAATAAATTTGGTTAAGATGACAAATAGTTGAGTGCTTGTCTATAAGAAAAATGTTTTTAATAAGAAATTACTGATAGGAAAAAGAGATTGAGTTAATTATTAAGGGAAATATTAATTGCATGTGCAGCTAACCACACAGTCACTGTGCTTCAGGATGTTGTTTTTTCCTCAGGGGAAAAGAAAGCTTCACTGAAGGAGAGAAGCATTTTTTGTTTTTGAGAGAGGGAGAGAGATGGGATTTGGGATTGTCCCATAACTTACTAAAACTAATCTAAAACTCAAAAATCTTTTGCTTAGTATATGGATGCATAAAAATGAAAGCTGAACATAGCACTAATTATTTCTTCTGTGGCTACTCATTCATGAAGTAGCCTGTGTTAAGCTGAAAGTAAAAGGCACTCCTAAAGCAGTGTGACTGGTTTCTCCCTTCTGCCCTCCTAATGACATACTGCTCACGTGAAGCCCCAAAGCTGCAAGGTGCTTCCACACAGAGTAGTGTTTGCGGTTTAAATATTGTCTTGTCTTGGATATGTTGGAGCTATGACAATTCTTCACATTTGTTTTCTATGAACCTGAAGTAAAAGACACTATATAGTGTAAGGTGAAGTTTGGCTAGTTGTCAGTTTGGGAGATGTGGTTTCACTTTTCTGTCATAGATACCTAGTGTGACTGCCAATCCACTTGGCCAAGATCAACAAAAATAATTGGACACAACTTAAATTCTGGCAGATATCTTTTCCCTGCTCCATTTATTTATTTATTTATTTTTACCGCTAATAAAGTTACGGCTCTGATCTTGTGCCAGAGGTGCACACTATTTACCTGAGCAAGTGCATGATACAGAGGCTAGGAATGAGTAGCGGGATTAGAAATTCCTTATGCTGTTGTTGCTGCCCTAGATAAGAAGCCTTTCCATTCTTCAGGCTTTCATGCTGCTTTTGACCTGTGCTGCCAAAGTTCTGGGCCTATAGGTGCTTTTGAGCTGCTCCTAGGCCTGAGTGCTGGTTTGAACCTGCTCTTCACAGAAGTTAGATATGGAGAGTGTGTTTATGAGAGAGAAGTGTTGGTACAAACTGTCTGAGAGTTATTTATGTTGTAAGATGAACTTAAATGTAGAAAACTGATAATGTGGAGGACCAGTTCTCTTCCAGGACTGGTGAGAAAGGAGGAAAAGTAAGAAGTGACTGGGCCAGAGGCTGCTAGGGAGAACACTTGCCAATAGCCAGACTGTTCATTTTTCTAATGGATTCTTTTAAAACTTTGTGGGTGTGTGAGTGTGAGCCACTTATGATAGATGTAAGGGTGGAGGTAATGCTGTTGCATCAAAATATTAGCATGTGAGCAATATTTACTTTGCTCTGGGATTTACAGCTGTGTAACGTAAATGATGTGATGAGTTGTTTCCCTCTTTCTTTGCTTATGTTGCAGCTACGAACTTTGACTTGACTTGGAAATTAAAAAGTACTTTTCACTTCAGTATAGCATTTTTAAGGAATCCTATATTTTGAGAAAATAACTGTTGCTGGTTTTTGTTTGTTTTTTTCTCCTTAGTGAGGAAACCTTCACCTTTCCCTTAGGGGAAGGTGCCCTTTATTCCCATATGCTGATAATCAGTAATTCTTTATTGTAGAAATGTGCAGTGGCAGTTAGCATGTTAATATATATACCAGTTAAAATATATATATTGATAGGCTTGAAAACTTATTAAATCAGAAACAAGTTGACATGACAAGGACAGGCTTAAAATAGCACATTACATGCCAATACTTATACTTAAAATTTGTTCTAATTAAAGGATTTGTTTAAGCTGATATTTTAACTACTCTGAAGCAATATTCTGTTTGACATTTGCAGTAAATTGCAAGTGAATTATACCGAGAGACTTACAGAAAGGCTTGTCTTCCGAAGTCAATTTACTTAAAGTATCTGTTAGTAAGACATTTAGCCTACTCCCTTGTCAATGCCTTTTTTTTTTTTTTCTCCCCTCTGTGATTGAAGGCTGGTTATTTTACCTTGGTAAGTTGGAAAAATCAATGTGCAGTGAGAAGTAATTCTCCAGTTCATTTTGAGAAAATACCTCAGCAAATGATAATGAGTATCTTGGTCAGGGAGATTCATGAAGATAGAGTTTTACCACTGAATATTTGTCTTTTCTGATAGCTGAGTTGAGATGGTTGCATTGAACTGTTTGTCCAAGGCAAGTTATATCATTCCCTGTATAGTTTGAACAGATCTATCCAGAGTAGCTTTAGGCATTTCTCCTTGTTCTTGAGGATTCTAAAAGACAATGAATGGCGTGCCAGAATCTGGAAAAGGTATCTGAATTCTTAAAACAAGAAGATACTCTAATGCAGTTAAGATTTTTCTGAACTGCTTGAAATGTAAGGGGTAGATTATGCGGAACATAGCAGCCTCTGTGAAAAGGAGTCAAAGAAATAAATCAATTTCTTTACAGAAGGAATATTGCGGGGAACAAGTAATGTCTTCATGGTGTCCCTTGTGATTGTTCTTAAGCTGCAAGTTCTGACTGGCCTTGTTTTCAGAATGTTGTGAGCAAGATTGGGCGAAAGAGAGTAATTTGAGTTCAGATTTAATTGCAGAAGCCCTCCTCCCTCAGCCTCGAGGAATTTCAGTTCTGAAGCGTAAGGCTTTTGGTGTACTGAAAGCTAGGACACTAGGAGAAAGGTGTACTGGTAGATATTTTCTCAAAAAGGTGTCCATCATCCTGCTGATAAGCAAGTTCCCCGATTTGGTGAATACCTCAGTTTGCATTGCTCTTGGTGCTCCTGATGAAAGTGGTAGCCAGATAATTACCAGAAGAAAATGTTATTCAACATGTGGAGGGGAAAATGTCCTCTTCCTCAGCAGGACACCTACTTCACTCCCATAAAATTTTGCCATGTTTGTCTAGGTGGCCCAAGGTGGCTTGCTTTCTCTGAAACTAATATCAGTGGTCTAATGCATCACTCTCTGAAGAGATCTGGACTTCCTTTACATTCATGCAGTATATGCTTTTTGATAATCTCTCCTTATTGTGAGCCTTAACACACTGAAAAAAATCACTTAACTCCCTGTTCACAGCCAGGAGAAATCCTTACTGAGTGTCTGGGCGGGCCAGAGTAGAAAAATATTAGTATAGAGAAGAACTGAATGTGTTCTAATCCTAAAAATGTAGCATCTCAAAGAGAATTTCTTTGTTCAGAGTAAGTAATTGCTAAAAGCATTTTTATTTTCCTATCCAGACTCTTGGAAAATAATGTGAGAGACACTGGAGGAGAAAAAAATATTCTGAAGAGGATAAGTGTATCCTAAGGCACCTCCTCCATAGCTGTAGAAAACCTTTGTTATGTATCATAATGGGAATATAATGAATGACTGTGCTTAATTTTCCTCAAAAATTTGCTAGAGCAAGCAAATTTTTCTTACTATCCCTCAATGTTCTTGCAGACATAAACAGCCACATACTGAGATATCCCATAGCTTTTTCTGAAATTATTTACCAAATTCTTTCCAATTTCCTACCTTGGATTCCTGACACCCTGGCTGCCTTGTGATCAGAGGCACCAGCCACACTTACTGCAAGCAGCCCCTAACCAGACTCTAATATGGGCCCTTTGTTTGATTTTTATGTCTATTCTCAAGACTGTCAGACACAGTATTAAGTGCACACATCTGTTGACTCCTGAATCAGAAAATTTTATATTGGATGCTTTGCTGGGGCATACAAATTACTTGCTTCAGGACAGCACATGCTTTGCAGAATGTTGCAATTCACTCTTCTATACACATTTATTGCAGGAGTTTTGCCATTAATGCACTGCTGAGCTTGTGGGGTAAAGTGAAGCTAGTGGTAAGATTACAAAGTGATATTATTGTGGTGCTTGCTGATAAGAGAATATATTTGCTCAGCAAATATATCAGCGAATTAATGCAAGTAGTAAGAGATAGTGAAACATTTCATATTGCCAAAGCCTGGCATCACCAAGGACTTCTGTCTGTCAGGAAATGAGTTTTCTGCTCTTCAGTTAGCTATACAAGTGATAGTTTCTTGAAAGATTCTATTATTTTAAGTTTATCTCAAGTTCTTGGCAAGTAGGATACTCAGTAGGTTGTTTTTAACTAGTATTTTATCTTGGAAAGTAGAGATATTGCTACTTGCCACATCAGACATGCTAGTTAGGTAAGTAGAGATGCTAGAAACATTCAGCTAGAGATGCTCACTGGATTTTGGTACATAGCCAAACACCAAAGATTTGTGAATGAAGCCTACCTTTTCATATCTTAAACCCACAGCTCAGTAGCCAGCTTGGTGTGCTGTTTTCTATAGCAGACAACTTGTTTTGATTAGGATAATTAACAACACATGACCTTCAATAGAAGTTACATATGTGTATGGATTTGGATTATATAAAATTAGATCTAAATAAAATTTTAATATGACATTTCAGTGTTTGCAGCTGGGCTTTTTTTTTTTTTTTTTTTTTTTTTCTCCTTTAATCTAGGTAGATTACCTTGATGGTGATAATTACAGCTTCCTGTGTGTGGGTGTCTTTTTTTTCTCCCCCAACACTGTACTTCCATGAGCGCCCTAAGCCCACAGGAGCTGCGGGCAGTACTGTTCTCGTTCTCTGTGCCAGGCAGGGAGCAGCATAAAATGGGTGGAGGCTTCCTTTCAACAATAACTTCATGTTATGCTGGTTTAAAGTGCTTGCAGAGCTACAGTGTAAAATACAATTAATTTCACATCAGCTGGAGCTACTTCAGAAAACTGGTGTGACTTAAAAGTATTCAGAGAAAAGAAAAAAGTGATTTATTTGGCTTGCTGCAAAATTTGTAGCCTGAGAAACAGTCAAAGTGGACTTGCAGCAGTCCAGATTTGGACTGAATTGTATGCCGTGAATCTGCACCTTAAAATATTGCACTGTCAAAAATTGCAAATATATATGCACCAGCACTGTTGGTTGTTGCACTGTTTTCACTAACGTGTTGGAGTCTCCATTTTATTGAGCTCACGTTTATCCCAATCCCATAAAGTAACTTGCTGAAGTTATGTATTTCTTAAGACCTCCTGTGTTTAAAATACCATTTATGATGTTAAAATCATCTAAACCTCTAAGTAAATTTGAGTACTTTTTAATCATAATAAAAGCCTACCTGCTAAAAGAATCACAGTGATATCTAGATAAGATGCAGTTTTCAACACTGTTTTCCATAGTTTTGGATGTTAAATAGAAAAAATTGGACAGTAAAGCTTCTGTGACTAGTGGTAATGTGGAATAGCAGTAAAATGATAAAATAAAAGAAAGAGAAGATGCAAAAGTAGTAAGAGATGCTAGTTTGTGGTACCTGTAGGCTTTTTGCACCATCTGGAGAATCTAGATTCCTTTTCCCTGCCTGTTCCTAGTGGCCTACTGGTTTGTCATTTTATGCATCACTTTCCATAAAGGCAGCTGTGTATACAACTTGTTTTAATGCTTTTGTTATCTGGAAGTATTTGTGTGTAATTTTCATTATGAAAATGGATTTTCTGTTTATTCCATAAGCATGCAAATAATTTTGCATTTTTAAGAGCTCAGCTGAGTTAAACAACTTGGCCAAAAGTGCTTTAAATCTATCCCCACAGGGAAGAGGAACAACTGAAAGTTGAAACAGCTTCCTCTTCTTAAATTAAAAACATATTGAGGGTACTGGAATAGGGACCTTAGGAAGACTGTGCCTTAGAAAACCGAGGACATCCTGCCTGTATTACATGCTGTCCATCTTTTGACACTATAGGATTGTCAGTACTCAAGTTATATGAATACTCAAGAGATGGTTTGATGAATGAAAATACATGCATACGGTCAGAAACAAGTACAAGACGTTTCAGATCGTAGCACCTAATGAGAAAGATTAGATTGTGACCTGTTTTACATTCTTTTTTCCCCGATGTTAAAAATGCAGTAGTTATTCAGGTATAACCCACACCTGCCAAAAAAAATACCTGTGCTGGAAATGATTCCTCGCTTATTTTGCACTAAATCTGTCTGAGTTGCAGTGGGGAGAAAGGAGGTGATGGTGGTGAGGAGTCATCAGGGCTTTGGGGAGTCTTTCTCTCAGTGTTGTTACCTGAAAGAGTACACAGCTTAGACTGTCCTTGAATCACAAATTCTGGAATATGTGCTTGAATATATGGTACTTAGCCTGTAGATGTGCTAGTACTACATACCCAAGCTACAAGATTTTATGACCATAACAACTGTTTTGGTGCTTGCTTTTCTGCATTTCTGAGTCCTGCTTTATACGAGTCATATAATACCTTGTTCCCTGAAAGAGCAGGAGTGGGTCAGGTTTCTCTTGGTCATCTTAGGCTGTTCTTTTGCAGAATTGTTTCTCAGGCAGTCAAAACAGTGTAATTTATTTGTCAGTAGTATGTATCTATTGGTTTATAAGTTTACCTTTCTTTAAAACTGTGTATGAAAAATTTCTGTAATTTGGAGAGCAATGTGAGAACTTATTTATGATAAATCTATAAAAGGTAACTTTGAATGCTGGGATCCCAAAACTTTGAAGTTGAGGCTGTTTCAAGAATAAAACATCATAATGCTGATTTTGAGCCAAAGGTGAAATTTAAATCCTTTTATCAGACATAGCATTTGGCAGCATGTTCCCTGAATCAAACAAATCTGAAGGCACACAGAACTTAAAACCTGAGGAAAAAACACGGCGCCTGTGAATGATAATGTCATGAGTTTCTGGTGTTATCACCTCATCTTTACTTCAAGAGTAAAGATTTTTTTTTTTTTTTTTTTTTTTTTTTTTTTTTTTTTTTTTTTAGTAACAGGTAATATTTTGCAGTTGCATAAAATTGCAACAAACAGCTGACAAATCTTGCAATTCAGGAGAATGTTCGGTTATATGGCTTCTCTGGGAGTGTTTACAACCTTAAAAATGGCTAGAATTTTCACTGAATTCTGAATATTTTTCTTTTCAGATTCTATTGAAATTCTCAAGCTACACACCTAAAAACACTTGAATTGTGATTACATTCAAGGTAAGTAATCAGATTGTTAATAACCAGGGGAATGGCCTTCCTACATACATTCTTACTAATATCCAGAAGCAGTGAACTCTGTGATCAGTGATTTTTTGCTGTCATTGTGATTTTTCCAAACACTGATAGACTTGTAGTGGGGACTCTATTTTTAAGCTGATAGAAACATAACAGTACTAGTTAATAGTACTCTTAGTTAAGTACTCTTAGTTAACAGTACTTTTTGAGTACTGTTGCTTTAATAGGAAAGAAAATGCTGTGGTTTTAAAACCACAGCATGCTCTTGTGATACACTTTGTAATATTAAGGATGTTTCTATCCTTTTTTTAGAGAGCAGATATTCCTGAAAACAAACAGAAAGCATGTTCAGTAGTGTTGGTTTCCTCCTCTTGCTTCGTTCAGAAATTGAGTCTGACTGCTTTATGGTTTAACTCGGTGCCATTCAAGTAGTACCTTATTATACAGTTGCTACTTTAACTCCTACTTTATTCGTGTTTTAAGTGATCTAGTTACCTAAATTCCAAGTCATGCCAGCAAGCCACTTGAGTTTTAGCTATGTGATCTGTTGGAAATGGCCAGGCATACTTTTGTAATGTATTCTGAACTGGCAGGACTTGAATAAATCCCTTGCAAAGCTGTGTAGCTGTGTTACTGCACAGCTATCCTATACTAATAAACTTTGCTGAGGGGTAGGACATGTTGCCACAGCCTCAGTCACGGGGTAATATGATTTCACACCTTCCTGGCCAGAGCTGACTTGCTCTGTGCTGGTGGAGCTGGCACATGATATTGTGGCCCAATCCTGTTGTCTTGCTGTTTCGCAAAAGCTACTTGGATATATTGGACTAAGAACATTAAAAAAAAAAAAGAAAAAGAAAAAAAAGCCTACCTCTGACATGCACATGTTAAACAAAAATTTTGGTGTCTGTCAATATAAAGTGTGATAAATGTGACTCAAAGGCATTCTGAAGTTCAAAAACATCCTCTTTAAATCTCTGAGGTTTTTTTTTTTCCCTTTTTCTTTTTTTTTTTTTTAAAGACTTCTTTTCTCCAAAAGTTGTGCTGGTTTCTAACTTAATCCCCTATCCTAGTGTCACCATCTTGGATTCTGTGTTCTTTTGCATTGTTTTCTTGTGTTGGCACCATTGTGCTGCTCAGAAAATTGAGCAAAACAGTACTCAAAGCTTCCCCACATAGGGGAAAATGTACTGGATTTTTTTTGGTCATCTTGTTTCCTCTTTGAAGTGCAGATAAATTTGAAGAATTGTACAGTAAGGCAATAAGATTGCCTCCCTGGTGTATAGAACGTCATCCTCAGTATTACCTCCTTGCTGATGGTGGGTAAAATCACCAAGTTCACTCACCAAGTTGATATGCAGGGCAATAAGATTTAATGTTCCTGTACAGTTCATCCCCAGACCATGCCTCCAGGTCTTCCTCATAAAAATAATAATTCAGTTTCCACATACTGTTGTTTAAAGAAGGGCACCCTAAAGACATCTCAATGAGTCATAAAGCACAAGACGAATGTCGCATTAGGATGGCCTGTCTTAGGTAGAGCTTTATATGTGAATTCCAACTATGAATGTGGAGCGATAGGTAACTCGTATATGAATCCAGGTATGTTTGGTGAGTAAACGATAGGATAAATTCACCATGAACCAAGCAGTAGAGTCTGCTAAAATTTAGCATTAAGACCACAGGAAAATTCAGTAAAACTCAGAACATAAGCACTTTTCCACTGGAAGAAAATTTTGAGTATATAAAAGATTAACATATGCTTGTTTCCAATGTTCTAACTCGTAGTGACTCTCAAGCCACTTTGCTGTACGGTTTACCTCACTGCACAGTGAAAATGAAAGAGATGACTCTGGAGATCTCAAGTGACTGTGGGTGGTAACACTTTGCTTAAACTTGTATTTTTAAGTGAACACCCAGCCATCTGTATATCAGTACAGCTGTGAAGGGGGGGTGATTCTTAGAATTTCAGAT
Organism: Crypturellus undulatus; assembly: GCA_013389825.1. Lineage (NCBI taxonomy): Eukaryota > Metazoa > Chordata > Aves > Tinamiformes > Tinamidae > Crypturellus > Crypturellus undulatus. The sequence continues at coordinate 139,106 of VWPW01013329.1, forward strand.
GAAAAGCTTCCTTCTGCTTGCTTACTCACAGCAAAGGAAATAATTTGGAATGAGAACAGCTTATAAGAAAAAGGGAAAGCATATTTCCCAATTTTGGTGCTCCTGTTGTTTAGCTTCCCCACAAAATAATGAAGAACACTTAGGATTTAAAAAAAAAAAAAGAAATAATCTCTCCCCATCCCTCAGTGCACTTTTTAGTTGGTAAAAGGCTGCTAATCAGGACATTATCAAGAACATTTTACTACTATTTTTTTTAAATATGCCTTGTTTCACTACCTAAATTAATGATCATTGTCTTAGGAAAAGAAAGCAAACTCCATCCACAAATGGAAGAAGCAGTCTTTGATAAGCAATAGCAGTAAATATAAAACTGGTGACAGAGCTTATTGCCAACATGAATGTTGAATAGACAGTCTGAAGTAGTACAGAAATGAAGATGCTAGTCTGTGCTAAATTATATAGCAGTTGTGTTGGCAAGTAAAAAGTACCTACTTGTAAAAGTATATCATCTGACAGTAAAGAGAGAAATGCATCACTCTATATAGGTGTCAACAGAATGTAAGGTAATGTAAATAAGGTAAAGGTAATACTGAAATCTTTTAATAAGACATCAGGAGAGAATTATGATATCTGTCATTACATTGCTTGCCTGGCTATCAGACTGGGCTTGTGTTCAGGCACTTCAACATCCTGCTGTTTTGAGTTGTTGCTTCCACCAAAAGGTTATTCTAGAACAAGGCTGAGAAATTTCAGGAAACTTATGAATACAGGAAGTGGCTTTTTAAGGACTGGTCTCCTAGACTTACTCAGCTTTGGTCAAATGAATATTTTTGCTAAATGATGTTTGAAACACAATGATTCATTGCTTACTTTCTCCTACCTTCTTCTCTTTTGCAGTAACAGAGTAGTGTTGCTATTTTACTTTATATTGGGAAATGTCAGTTTACTTCCAAGTATTTCTCTTGCAATATTGCAGAATTATTTACAGTTCCTTCTAGGTAGTGCTGCACAGATGGCTGGTAACATATTGTACTTGAAGTCAGGAAATAAGTGTTAATATTTAACCTATAGAGCTAGGGTAATATCATTAATGAATTTTTAGCTTGCTGAGTAAAACTTCAGTGGCATTTATCCAACTCTGTGTCATAATTTGATCAGTCTTTCACCCAAATGCATACGCTCCAGGATTCAGTTGTATCCAGCAGGCATGAACATAAATATGTTGTCTCTGGAAAAAAAGTTTAAAAAAACCTTCACTCAGGCAGATTATTTGGCATATTCCTTAGTTTTTACTTACAAAACAAAATGTACCAGATGTGCTAACCTCCTTATATTGTGAAAGGATGTTGCTAAAATGATTATCATGTGTAAGATAATAACTTAAGAGAGCATGCTGGCTCTTGAATGAGATGTGTGCATGCATATGTTCCCAATATTCGCAATAAATTGAACACAAGAATGAATGCTTAGTAAAACTAAGAAACTAGAAGTACAATACTTGTATGTAACTGGTGTATCTGCACTATCCCCTTCACATATTCATTAATATGATATTTTCCAGAAGTTGATGTCTGTACTCCAAGGCCTTATTTTCATTTTGGGGAAACAAAATGACCAACTTTTTTTTTTTTTTTTTTTTTTCTTTTTTCTTTTAATGCATGAAGTTCTTTTAGTATAAATTTACCCATTCAGTCCTACATGGTCTTGTTTCTTTGTTATGGATAGGGAATTATTTGACTTGGAGTATAGAATTTCTGTAGGACAGAGGTGTAGTGCTTCTTGTTTGATTTGGTCTGAAGTCTTCAGCAGCAAAAACTGGTGTGGAAGATGGGGAAAATAATCATTAGGGCTACATTTGTAGGTCTCAGATGGCTTTGATCTTCCAAACTTACCATTCAACAATCTTAGTTCAGTCTGCTGACCTCTGTAGATTTTTATTTTTGCAAAGCAGTTTACCACTGAGCAGAAAATGAAAAGATGAGGACAACTTAAATCTCTCTCATAGGCTCTTCAGAGCCACCTAAGGTGCAGCAAATACTTGCATAGCTAAGCACAAACACAGAACTCTCCAGTCTGCTCATTTCATATAACTTACAGGCAGAAAGTGCTGAATCTTGAGTCACAGATTTTGCTGGAGAACTTCCATAGCAACAACATCCTCTAAAAATTTACCTTGATTATACTGTTTGCCTTTTTATGTGTCTTTTCATTTTTCACTGGGATAAAACAGTATAGTCACGTATTTTTGCTGTTTAAAATATTGTAGTAAGAATGATGTTTGTAATGTCTGACCTGGTTAGAGTGTGTTCTGGAGAGAGGTTAAATTGGGCTTCTAACTAACTTCTCTGTTAGTATAAAGTATGTGCTTTTCCTTTTTCCCTTTTTTTTTTTTTTTTAACGTGTTTTGTAGATATTGGAGGAGTTTTGAAGCAATACCAGTATTTTTCAGTTGAGCGTTTCTCAGTTTAGATTTTCCTCTTCTGAACTACTCCCTTCTGTTTAAGCCACAGGTCCTTACTATGTTCACTTCCTTGAACAGAGAAGCCTACTTCTTTCCTTTATCACAAATATGTATTTGAAGAGAAATTGAATTTGTTATAGTTATTGTAGTATTCACAGTACCATCATATATTTTGAATTGTCTTTAAACCTGTGTGTCCTAGTCTCTTATCAGATGAAGCGTGACCAATACAGGTGGAGTGGAGGCTTGTGAGAGAGGAAGTGTTAGAGTGAATGAGCTCAAGGTATTCACAGCTCCCAGGCTGGACAGGATTTAATGAGGCGAAGGTAGCCGAGCTCTGTCTAGAGGAAATACTTTCCCAGTTAAGCATATTCTCAGGGGCACTTTTCAGTTGTGAAATCTTGCCTTGGCCTGTTACATTTTTTTTTGCCTTTGGGGCACACAAACAGGTCTTATCCTTTCACCAAATATTTGCTTGCCCTTATGTTAAGATTAGGAGAGAGAGTTTCACACCAGTCTGTTAGATAATGGGAAAATACAGGAAAATACCGGAGCGGCTGCTCCGGTTTTCATTACTGTAATGCTGGAGGCTGCAGCAATCAATGTGACACTTAACACTTGAGATTTGATTTTGTTTGTTTGACGTTAAGTACATAGGTGTTCTGAGGCAGTAAAATAACATCTTTCTTGAAATCAAACATAAATGTGATCTTTATTATAAGCTAGGTAAAACACTGTACTAATTACTTTTTTTAAATAAGAGAAGCACAAGTAGCATTGGGAAATCTTGTGATACCAGTTAGTGTATTGCTATTTTAAAAGGAGCTCTGCGCACTGCTTCTGACCTTCCCCTCCTTCCATTTGTTGGGACATCGATGCAAGTGTTTATACTGTGGAGATGAAAACTCTAAGGCTTTTGAGCCACTGGTAGAGCACAGAAATACTGAATCCTGCCGGTGTTGAGCAGATTACCTCTGAAGCTTTTCACTGCCCTCTGACGTACAAAATTGTGTAAGAGGAAAATATGTAGAAATAAATCTGTGAGGGGGGGAAAAAAATGGGACCCTATGCACTTCTTTTTTAGGATGAGTAAGTTGCATTAAAATTGGCAGTTTGTTTTTAGAAAAACCCTAATGTGACTTGAACACTGAATCATTTCCCGTAGTGCTTTTTTTTTTTTTTTTTTTTCCTCAACCCTTCCAGGTCCTAAAGAGCTTCAATTAGCCACAAGATTCTTCTAGCTTGTGTTATTATTTAATCGCAGCACCTTATCTGTAGAAATGTTCTTTTTCTTGTACGGGACAGGTATAAACTCAGATAATAAAAATTTGTGGGCAACCCTGTAGTATGCATTTGTGTCTCGGTTGTGTTTAGACTTGCTGCTGCTTTTTGGCAATATGGTATTTCTCATTCTTTTCAGTGTTTTATGAAATGAATAGTATTTTCTGAAATACTAAATATTTTTGGTTCTAAAACTGGAACAAATTCATGACTGGTAAATATTGATTAAATTCCTCCAAAAATTCACCATAGTTAATAACCACTGTATTTAGGTTTAGTCACTTTTTTATCTATAGAACAGCCTTTTTGCTTCTAAATTATGGAATTCTTACTAGGGTTTCCTTGAGAAATGGAAGAAATGGTTGTTGCTTATTAAGTCTGGGCTGTTCTGGAAGATTCCAGTGCTCCCGGAAAGGAGTTGGCCCTGAGTATTTGTGCTAAAGGCAGAACTGTGGCTCCATTTGAAGTTCACAAGAGCTCAGTCACGGGGGAACCAGGATTTCCTCTAGGGGTGTTTAGTCTAAACTGAACTGCTTCTCATTTTGCAGATTCCACTTATTCTTCTCACACTAGAGTACTTCCCTTTTCTGCTTAATGTCAGCTCTTTAAGTAGAAGACTTTGTTAACATAGTGAAACAACATTCAAAAGTTGCAAGTAACATTTGAAGTGGTTCGTAAATAAAAGTTTTCTTCCAGTTGTGCTATTTGATAGTAAATTGGTTCACTAGCAAGGCTGGAAGAGGAAGAACAGTAAACACTATTCTCCATATCCTTCAGTATTAAATCTTAACAGAGATTTGGCCCTTCTGCTATTAAAGCCTCTTCTGTTCAAGATAATAATTTCAATGCCTATTTCTTTAGATTTTAAGTTACACTTAGAAATGCTAGTGGTTGTGTGCAAATGCTGGGTCAGGTGGTTCTGTATGTCAGAATTTAAATGCAGAGAAGATAAAGGCACTTCCTCCTCTTATGAATAGCCACTTCCAGAGATAGGAACCTCTGCCACCCCCTGCCACTGCTTTTAATTAAGTCAGAAAAGCTTAGGCTTATTTAAAAGCTACTTTTGTAAAATAAATTTGAATATCTGCCAGTCATTCCATACATTATCTTAAATCCATGAAAAATTACTAAATCAGGGCTGTCCCTTGTGTCTTCAAACCTGTGCTCCGATTCCAAACTGCTCGGGGGACCTGGCTGCTGGGTGGGAATGAAGGGCTGCATTTTACACCGTGTCTGAAGCTTTCAGCTGAGCGCGTTGAAGTCAGCGTGTGCTGCAGGAGGGCACCAACACCGCACAGGGGTGGTGCTTGTATAAGCACTCACGTCAGTCATTTGTTTTCTACTGCAAACTTGGGCCGGTAGCGTTTCTGTAAACAGTTAGTGTGTACCAGTAATAAGGAAAATGTTACCAGCTCCTGCGTGCGATCTCTCATCTGTGCGCTGTACACATCCTTGCAAATGGTGAATGACCTCTGGTCTAGAGAGCCACCATTTCAAAACTGGAGAAAGGAGCTTACTCACTCGAGGAAAATCATTTGGAAATACTGCAAACACAGCTATCGAAAGATAGAAACTACATCTGTTACTTTTTTTAAGGCTGTACTGGTGATGACGCACATTGATTATTATAGCTGGGAATATGCATTTCTTACATCAAGAACTGGAAGTTCTGCTGTTACCAAAACAAATAGATAAGTTGCCAAACAATTTATTAGTGTTGTGCAATTAAGACAAATGATATACTTAGATATTAAGTACATGTTTTGAATTTTCTAAGGTTAGAACATAGCTTTATTTTGAGATAAATTCATTTTCAGGAGGCGTAAGCTACACTTACTTGGGAGGCAGGAGGGAGTTTCCCGACTGCATGGCTGCTGTGCTGTGGCAGTAATCCACGCCTGGCTTGCCTTGAAGGCATCCTTGGTGGTGCACTGGTAGGAATGATGCCACTGTCATTCATTCTTTCAAAGGCTGATTAAACTTGAAAGAGATGTTGAAGGCAAAGGAGGTAATTTGAGTAGCTAAGTTTGGCTTATAACCAAATGGAATTGGTTTCTGCGTGTCTAGGTATTTTGGCAAGTTCCATATGTCAGCCTGTTGTGTGCTATATTTAAAAATGCAATAAATATTTTATTTGGCAAGTGTTTTTGAAAATTGTTTTACTTGAATATCCAAACTCATCAGTCCCATCAAAATTAAACATCTTTTGTGTAGCTTCACCTTTATTTGTACACTGTAGTTTGCAAATTTAGTCTTTTTTTCAATAACATCGCTGCTGTCCTCCAGAGCAGCTAGCACATGCCACCAGTGGCTAAACTGAGAGGCTCTTTAGGAGCATCGTGCTAGCATTTAAAAAAGTACTGCAAGTTGTACATTCCTGTGTAACTTCCTTTCTGAAGGGCTGAAAAGAAAATAGCCAATCACTAATACCTTCTTTGTTTTTACATTTTAATATAGATTTGAGATTCACTAAAACCTTGTCCTCACTGTCAGATATCTTGTAAGTATATATATATATTTATATATATATAAAGAAAATCTCTATATATGTGTGTGTGTGTGTTTTCATATGAAAATGTTCAAAGGAAAATCTTGAGTGTGTCTTATGGTTTATAACTTATCAACTCTCTCCAGGTGATTTCTGTTAAGTTTTCCAATTGATTTTTGTTCTAATGGAAGCCTTTTGAGGCACAACTGTGTACAGATTAGCTGTTTGTTATCTGTTTAGGAGCACTTCCTGAAGTAGTTTTAAATAATCTGAAACTTCAAAATGTAAGAAATTAGACCTTAACTTTAGCTTATACGAACTTTAATATAAAGGTTGGCGTGCATGGAATGTGTCTGTACATGCACTCACTTCAAGCATTAAATGTGATTTCAGTGGGGCTACTTGTGGAAAAACTGCTCCTCAGCCAAAATAAAAGACCTGATTCTGTCTTGTCGTTCAATTCTTTGCATAGCCCAACAAGTCTGGTGTCTGTCCAGGTGGCAGGGCTTGCTGGTGTGCTCTCCCTGTGTGAGCAGCAGACAGACTTCTCTCTTGGGTGTTTATTTTAACACACATCATGTCTAATCATGGTTACGCACTGTAGTTTTTAACTAGTCTCAGCACTGTGTCTGGCTTTTGTTTTACATATGGACTTGACTGCTTCTTTAGGAACACTGAAATAACTGGGATGAAACTGTCATGCAAGATTTGTAATATAAATCAGTGACCTTCATTTTAGAAAACTGAAGCCTAGGGAAATAAAATGTTATCTGTTATGCTGCAATTTAACTATTTGCTGAGCCATACTCTGGTGATGAAGAGGTTCACTAAAGCAGAATCAATTCTGAAAAAATACAGAATTAACTTTTCATGCAGAAAAATACCCAGAACTAACTTTTTTTTTCTGAACAAGTATGAACTTAGTTTTTTATATGACATGACAATTATGTAGCAATTTTATTCCACAAATTTATTTAAAAACATAACATTTTCATCAGATTATCTGAGGTATTCACAGATCTGTCTTAGGTTACCCTAAATGGTGCTGATACTGGCTGCACACCACTGCACATGTTGCAATTCTCATAAAAAAGCAAACACTTCCTAATAGGTTTCTCCTTGCGATGTTAGCGGCAGCAGCCTTGCTTAGCCTGGAGTGTTAATTGCCAATTCCCTCTCCTGGAGTGGCCAGCATGGAAATGAGGGTGCAGCGTGAGGTGTGCCACATTCTCCTGATTTCTCATGGCCCTTTCTCAGTCCTCCTGTTTTCATTCACTCTGTTTATCACATTCTGCCTGTAAAAGATTGGGCTTTGCTACAAACTAGTCTGCGTTACTCCCTCTGTGGCTGGTGCACCTCAGCCATTCCTGGCTCCGTGTGTGCATTCGGCTGGGCAAAATCTTGCCAAAGTTGGCTTTAATTTGGATTAAATTGGTTAGATTGGATTCCATTTTTCCACATCTGGAGTCCTGAAAGAAATATACAAGACCAGCTTTGTGGGCAAAGGTGGAGGGAAAGCTTTGTAATACCTTTTAAAGTTTGGCATTCCTCATTGGAAAGACTGGTTACAGATTAGAATTTCAGTTACTGAATAAAGGAATGTGGGGATCTTGTATGGTTTTTAGATTGTAACATGTAGATTTTTGAGGAGTCTGTATAAAAACACAATCAAATCTGAATAAAGTCAATACAGCATTCCTCAAGGCAGCAAAGAAACCTACTCTATTTTCCCCTTGTAACACAAATATTTAGGTTGGGAAAAAAAACCTGCTGCCCCTTGTCCCAAGTTATGCAATTGTAGCATTAGTCAAGTAGCCTAAACACAATATTATGATGTGAAGGACGGACTTCACCTCACCAGCCCTGAGCTAATCAAACACAGATAATGTGGAAAAGACTCTGAAAAGTAAATATTTGTAGATGCAAGAAACAAGCATGGAAAAGATTCTTTAATCTGCAAAACAGTGCGCTGCTATATCACGCAGCCTCCCAGCCCAGCTGCTTCAGTCGCCTTTGTTGTGATGCATTTGAGGTGAAATCTTGAAGGACTGAAACTAATGGATTGATTATAATATTACTAATTTAATTCTTTTTTTTTTTTTTTTCCTGCTCTCTGCTTGGCTCTGGTCTTCACCTACAGGCGTCCACTGTTGGCTCTCAAAGGTTACTAAAATTTTAGCTGCTGCTTAGAAGCAAAGCTGCCTACGCTTCCCTTACTGTTGCTCTTTCCCACCATACTGCACCGCTGCTTCGTTCTTGCCTTCTTCAGAGCTCGGGCCCTCAGAACACAATAAGAGACTTTTTTTTTTTTTAATTCACAATGAAACTTAGGCTAGAAGTGTGTGCCATTCTCTTGCTGCCTGTGTACGTGTTGATATCTGTGTACAGTATGCTTGTATTTATTCCGTGGTATTTTCTTACCAATGCCAAGAAGAAAAAGGCTATGGCAAAGCGTTTAAAAGCTAAACCGGTCTCGGATAAGCCCGGAAGCCCCTACCGGTCTGTCGCGCATCTCGACTCACTTGCACACATCAACATCCCCGGCGCAGACACCCTGGACAAGCTCTTCGACCATGCTTTAGCCAGGTTCGGCAAGAAGGACTGCCTGGGGACCAGGGAAATACTGAGTGAAGAAAATGAAATGCAACCAAATGGAAAAGTGTTTAAAAAGGTAAAATGCTTAAAATTGTATTCTGCTCTGCTTTGGAGTTGTGCTGGCTCTTACCTCAGGCAATAGTGGGCTCATGGTGGGAGAGGGAGGTGTTTTTCCTTAAACTTTTCTTCATTTCGTGGTATTAAATAATGCAGTTTATAGTACTTCAAAAATAACACACTACTGTGTGTGCCACTCCCAGAAAAATGAAAACTAGTGTTGTTTTTTTTTCTTTTAATTTCAAGAATTGCAGTAGTGTTTTGCACTAACACATTACGAGCAATTCTCCATCACAAAAATACTTTTTTTTTCACCAGTTAATCTTAGGGACTTACAAATGGCTGTCATATGAAGAAGTCAATCAGAAAGTGAATCACCTGGGAAGCGGCCTGGCTGCGCTGGGCCTAACACCCCGCAGTACCGTGGTGATCTTCTGTGAGACTCGAGCAGAATGGATGATTGCAGCGCTAGCCTGCTTCAAGTACAACTTTCCTCGTGAGTGATGAACTTGCATACATTTCGCTGTTTTAGAAACATTTCTCAGCAGTGGCTTAGCTGTTAAGTATTTTGAATGAGCCAATCCTGTCATCAGTGGTATAAGGATTTAATAAACTACTCTGCAGCTAGTTTGTTATTTTTTAAGTGTATTTTTTTTTTTGTAACTAAGATTTTAGAATAGACAGGAAAGTGGTCATTAAAGCACTCTGAAGTTGTCAGTAATTGCATTTTCTCCACAAACTGTGGAATGTGTTTATAGTGTTTTCTTTCTGTATCATGACTTCCACATCTGAAACAGGGAATAGTTTTGGGAAATAATTATTTTTTTAAAGAAGCAAAAATCATATGCTAGCTTGGAGATTTTCTTGTGAACTTTAAGGTCCTCATATTCTTTGCAATGTGACTTTATTTTTTTTTTTTAAATAAACACTCATGGGGCTATGAGTTAATGCATGGTATGTTGCTGGTGCAGTGCTGAGGGAATGTTGCATGCTTGCATGCCAGCTACATGTGCAGCGCACTGTGACCTGGACTTTCTTTCTCTTGCCTTCTTACAGTTTTGCCTGCAGCAGGCTGCCCATTTTTTTTTCAGTGTTAGTAGCAGCTGGCTGCAGGAAAGGGTGGTGACTGAACAGATTTCGCACGGGGCTGGAAAAGGGCAGTAATGTAAAAGCCAACATTGCTGTTGAAACGGGATGAGGTGATCCTCATAGCAGCTCTATCACATTACTTTCTTTTTGGCTCTCTGCATGATCCCCCTTTCACAGGAATATTTCCTTGAATGTTTATTTGGAGGTCAGCATTTAAAATAGAAGTACGAAACTAAAGGAGGCTTTTTTTTTTCCCCTCAACACACATGATTGGAAAGCATGACCTCCTCTGTGCGTGTGAGGCACTTACAGTTTCACTGTAGCTGATCAGGGTTAAAAATAATCTAGTAACATGAAAAGCAGTCCAGGATCTTAGTGTGATTCTCTGCCATGCCCCCATCCATAACGGCCCTGGCATGAGCAGAGCAGCCGCCCGGGGCAGTGAGCGCTGGCACTGCTGCTGAGAGCTGCTTGTGAAAGGCCTGAGCTGCACCGGGTGCCTGTGCTCATTCCAGCAGCATCTCCTCTCCCCCAAGTTCTGCCTGCAGGGAGCTCGCCCAGAGGACCCAGATGTTCTCAGCTGCTTGTTGTGCAACTGCTTAGAGCATTTTTGCTGGGGTTTTTTTAAGGCTATTTTTTTGTTGTTAGTGTTGTTCTGCTGACTTTTTCTCTTCTATGAAACTGTCGTCCTTGTTCCAGAGGACTCGTGGAGGATAAAATTCTGATGTAGAAAAATGAAACAGTTTATTCTCTTAATTAGACCCCCAGAAAGCCCATTTTCCGTTTCGTTTTTTTTTCCCCCTACACTGCTCTTCATTGAGTTAAAGCAAAGACCTGTGCATGGTATCACCTTGGTTTTTAATTTCTTTGTTTTTCTCACCCTTTTAATGTAACAGTTGTTACTTTATATGCTACCCTGGGTGAAGAGGCAGTAACCTATGGTCTCAATGAATGTGGGGCATCATATCTGATCACAAGTGCAGAACTTCTTGAGAGCAAACTTAAGGTAAGGTAACATTACCTGTAATTTTAGGTAACTTTGGCACCAGCTTCACTCATTCTCAAACAACCCAGCAATACTACAATTGTCAGTCCTAAAAATTCCCTTTCCATTTCTTAGACTGCACTGTCACAAGTCTCCTGTCTTAAACATATCATTTATGTGGATAAGAAGACCATCAATAAATCGGAATACCCTGAAAACTTGGAGATTCATAGTATGCAAACAGTAGAAGAGCTGGGAGCCAAACCAGAGCACTGTAAGTGAATCGTTTTTTTGGAGAGCTTAACAAGCAATATAATGGTGCAATCATAGGTAGGTTAAAATAGTCTGTCAGGAAAGAAAAATCATGCAGATTTCTATGGTTTCCTTTAAATAAGCAGAAAACTAGACATGTTTGTTTAATCCCTATTCATTATCTTGCATTTTTGTTCAAGTGTCAGGTACTTCAAAATAAAATCTTATTTTTAACTCATAAAACATGCTGAAAATATCTCATTGTTTTTATTTTAGGAAGTAAGGAAAATCTGATGTAGTGGTTTTATTTTCTTGCCACACAGGCCATCTTAAAGAGTTGATACAGACTGACAGCTAACGTGAAGGTTTACTGAAAATCCCTAATTTTGCTTGCTTTCAGCCACTTCTGCTTCTCTAGCTATGGAAGTCATAAAAGCCAAAAGATTTTCATCGTTACAGTACACAAAATAACTGCCAAAGGATTAAAATAAAAATCAGAAATAAACTATTATAAGTTTACTACTTTTCTACTGCTAGCAACTTAATTGAGGAAGGTTCAGTTAGAAAATGGGGAAAATATACAAAACCATCAAACCTCTTCAGTCATGTAAGTCAGGCTCTGGAACAACGAATGGTGGAAAAGTTAACCAAGAAGCTGCAGCTTGGTTTTATTTTTAAAACCCTGTTGTTTCCCCTCCAGTAGCACACTTCCCTCATGGACCACCTTTCACAGGTTTGCTATCCCTTCACGAGGCTTTTTCTATGAAACTTAATAGTCAGCTGTAAAACATGAGGGTAGAAGTATCATGCAGATTGTGTTGTCTTAAGTGTCTCTGTACTTATTCCTTACAGACACTTTCTGACTGGTTAATTACAGAAATAACAGTGTACAAAGTACATAATAATTAACATGCTCTTTCTCTTGCATTTCGTAGTAAGCGTTCTGCCAAGCAGACCTGTTCCGACAGACTTGGCGTTAGTCATGTACACCAGTGGCTCGACTGGGAGACCTAAAGGAGTGATGATGATGCATAAGAACTTGATAGCTGGAATGACCGGACAGTGCGAGAGGATACCTGGGCTGGGGTAAGAAACCCTGAGTTGTCACATAGCTGCAAATATGTTGGCATCGCATACGTGAAGGATGGAAGAGTTGGAATAGCTTTTGTGATGGGCTGAAAGAGCAATCTGGAAGCGATGCTGCAAATTTCTGTAATTGANGAAACCCTGTGTTGTCACATAGCTGCAAATATGTTGCCATCGCATACGTGAAGGATGGAATAGCTTTTGTGATGGGCTGAAAGAGCAATCTGGAAGCGATGCTGCAAATTTCTGTAATTGACAGATGTAAGTTTCTTCCCAAGAGACCTCTCTGCATTTCCTGGCATCAGTCTCAGTACTCTTGACCACTTCCCTTTCTGTTTTAGAAGGAGATACTCCTGTGATTGTTAGGATTGTTTTTAAAGTAAAAAAAAAAAAATTAACCTTAACTTTGTAACTGGGATAAAATCTCCTATGAGAAGTAGCTCATTCAGTTTCCTAGAAAACAAGGCAAGCCTGGAATTCACAGGTGCCACTTTCAGTCAGGAGGAGCCTTTTACCCATTAGTATGGTCTACCTGTTATGCTCATACCCTCTTGCACGCAAAAGAATAAACTTCACTTGTGATTCAAGCCTTTCAAAAAGTCGTAACTAAATACACTAAAGTACTGAACAATATTTTCTATCCAGTTTTGCCTCACTGTTAATCAGATAATCCTTTCTTTTACTAGGCCCAAGGATACTTATATTGGTTATTTGCCTCTGGCCCATGTGTTAGAATTGACAGCAGAAATTTCATGTGTTACTTACGGCTGCAGGATTGGATATTCCTCTCCGCTCACGCTGTCAGATCAGGTAAGGGAAAAGCTAAGCAAACTTAAGCACTCCTACACCTGCTGAAACCTCAGCAGCAGATCATACCATGTAATATTTTATTAAAATCTTTGCAATTATGATACTTAAGTCTAGAAGAAAACCTAATGAATGCTATAGCATTATCCAATGGAACATCAGGAGATGGAACAGCTGTTAATAGACTGAATGCAAGAGTGCTTGAAATGATTTTAAGCTTTTAGACACACATTGTTACTTCTTTAGTTACTACAGATCTTCTATTTGGTTCTTTGCAGTTTTCAGTTTAACAGTTATGATAAATTAAAGCAAATTAAGCTGTCAGAGAAGGATGCCGTATATTTCACTGGTTTACAAATTACAATTGCATTACAATAGACAAGCTAGTAGAGGAAAATAGGGAGAAATGTAGTACTATGGGAGAAATAAAAGCTCTAAAAGATGGAATTGATTTTTAAGGTTGGCTTGTAAATTATCTGATATTTTGGTCAAAACTGTTTTTTAATCAGTGCTTTTCCTATTGTAATGAATAAAAAATTCAGCAGGAAATGTTTGGAGGGGCATGGGAGGATACTTGCACAAACTACATAGTAGTTCATTTCCCTCTTAATTTTAGTCATCTTCTGAAGAGATGCTGCTTTTTGGTTTTGTAAACTTACATTTCATTTTCTTTATTCCAGTCAAGTAAGATTAAGAAGGGAAGCAAAGGAGACTGTACTGTACTAAAGCCCACACTGATGGCAGCAGTGCCAGTAAGTACAGGAAAACTGGTGATAAGTTTGTCAAAAAGGTGCTTTCTACCTTGTTCATGCTAGCAAAAATAAAACATTTACTAACATGTTTTCTTTCCTTGCTTAAGAAACTGTCACTTTAATAGGCAAGTAAACAGAAGACAGAAATTTTAGTTACTGATGCTTAAGGCAGAGTACTGATGCTGCAACCATGAGCAACACATATATTAAAGCCAAGACTCATTTTGATCTGTAACTGTCAATTCTTAATGATATTTTACTAGATTATAGATGTAACAGCACGATNAGAGTACTGCTGCTGCAACCGTGAGCACAATACACATATATTAAAGCCAAGATTCATTTTGATCTGTAACTGTCAATTCTTAATGATATTTTACTAGATTATAGATGTAACAGCACGATACTGAAAGTCGTGGCCATTTACTGCCTGAAAGCTCTTTCTGCAGAGGAGGCAGCTGGGTGGCTTTGGTTAGCGCAGACATTTAAGCCTGTGAGCATGTGGCTGAGCTGAGCTGCTGGAGCTGTGGCGTGTCTCACCACAAGGTAAAATTTAGCCCAAGTTGCTCCGCTCTTCGTAGTGGTCTTAGCCACTTACAGTTATTTCCTGTGGAAATTAACTTCAGACCAACTCTGTATTAGACTGCTAGTAGAAATGGTAAGTTTTAAATATGGCGTAATTTCTTCTCAAAAGGAATATTGTTTTGTATGTGCAAAAATAAAAGTCCACGCAGACAATTTCATACAAATTAGTCATGAAATGAGAAGAGTGTCAATGCTGAAGCACCCTAGCATCTTACCTCTACAGACGTACCACAAAAAACCTAACAGAGGAAAAAATATTTGATCCAGGTGGTGTTTTTTTCATTGATAGGAGAGAGGACCTAGAGTTCAAAAATTTACATGGAGGGGGAAGGGGGTCAAGCAACACACTTCAGAAAGCCCCTATATGAACAACACTCCTACCAGCATAACAATTTTGAAGGACCGAGAGGACTGTTTAGACTNACAAATTAGCCATGAAATGAGAACAGTGTCAATGCTGAAGCACCTTGAAAAAACTCCCCCAGCATCTTACCTCTACAGGTGTACCACAAAAAACCTAACAGAGGAAAAAATATTTGATCCAGGTGGTGTTTTTTTCATTGATAGGAGAGAGGACCTAGAGTTCAAAAATTTACATGGAGGGGGAAGGGGGTCAAGCCACACATTTCAGAAAGCCCCTATATGAACAACACTCCTACCAGCATAACAATTTTGAAGGACCGAGAGGACTGTTTAGACTTCCTGTATACAACACCAGGCTATAAAGTTAGGTTATTCAACAGGAAAGACCTGCATGCCATCAGTGAGAATGTAACTATCTAGAAACAGTCTAAAATACAAGCCAAATGAAAATGTATGAGACGTTAGTTTTGCAGACTGAGGTAACTTGCTTCGTAAGTCTAATAAATAAAACTGTCTAGTAAGAATATGTCTTTCTAGAATTACCATCCTACTTTTATCTTCAGAGCAGAATATCATTACTATTATTATACTATATAAGGAATGAAATAGAAAATAACTGCAATAGAATCCAAAGACACAAATATTTGTAAATATTTGTCTTCAACAGAAGTTTGTAGCAGCTGTTAGTGGTTCCTTCCAACCTTTAATTCTGAATACTTTGTGTGTCACTAGTCCTTCCAAAAAGCTACAATTAATCTTACTTTGTCTTCCAGAATTTGTAGAGACATCAGATATTTTGTAGCAAAACTGGACTGCAAGTAGTATGTTTCTTTTTTAAAGTTCTCATTTGTGTAAATCCATGGTGTGAAGATTTGAAAGACTATTAAAAAAAATCAGAGCAGTTTCTCTGAAGACTTATAATATTTTTATCTCTGATATTTCAAAATAAATAATTTTCATGGCTTTGTTTTCAACGGATCTCCATAATTTGATTCTTGATATAAAACATACCATTGTTACAGAGCACTGCATTATGAAAATAGTTAGCATTTAGACCAGTAAAATATTTAATGAACACTGAAGTATTGGCTCCTTTAAGTTCTGTATCATTTAGTGATTATATTCAGGTGATATGAATATTGTGTCCTCTTATAACTTGTCTGTGACTGAATTGTGGGTTTTTTTTTTGTCAGGTAATTACAATTACTGCACCCATGTTGCTTTTGAATTATGAATCCTCTTGGAAAAGGAAGTGGTGAAATGAACTCTTAGCTCGTGCCCTTGTGTTTGCCAGTTGCCATGGATAAGGCATCAGGACTCCTTAAGAGCAGCTGATCTGGCATGGCAAATACCAACCTTTCACAGAGCCATTTAGATAAATTTGAATTCAAGATTTTTGTAATCCAGTTTATCATATTCTAAGCACAGCTTAAAGTGTTCTTGATCTGGTAAGCACTGTATAAGCACAGCAAGTGTTATTACACTATAGCACATTACCCCAGAATTTGTAACCACTGTCGATAAAGATTTTTATGTGACAGAGATTCTTTGTTGTAATTTTCCTTGTCCTTCTCAACACTTTGTAGGAAATAATGGACAGAATTTATAAAAACGTCATGAGTAAAGTGCAAGAGATGAACTATATTCAGAGAACCCTGTTCAAAATAGGCTACGACTACAAACTGGAACAAATCAAAAGGGGATATGACGCCCCTCTTTGTAACATGTAAGTATAGTTCACAGTCAGAACGTAGTTTGATCATGGTTTAAGACAGTCTAAGAGAGTAATCACCAAAGCTGTCTGGCATCAGAAAATTCTAATCAGGTGAATACAAAATAATGACTAAACTGATATAATCCAAGCTGTTAGTAGAAACAGGGAATATGTATTTAATGTACTTAATACTCATAGCTACTTAATGTAAGCATGACTAATCTTCAGCAGATGACTAGTTATTTTTCATTGGATTGCTTTTTTTCTTTATCAAAATTGGATTGTTTCTTTGGCAAGTTAGAAGTATTCTGCTATCTTTAAGTATTATGCAAGATGGGCATTTTATACTTTCCCTGCTGTCAACTAGTATCTGTGAATGACTCAGTTATTTTTAAGGTGTTCTAGATAAGAAGAAAGAGTAAGGTTTCTCTCCGACTGAGTGGAATGAGTGATATTTAAATATATTTTTCCTTCTTTTAAGACTATTATTTAAAAAAGTAAAGGCATTACTAGGAGGGAATATCCGTATGATGCTTTCTGGAGGAGCACCACTCTCACCTCAGACACAAAGATTCATGAACATCTGTTTCTGCTGTCCAGTTGGGCAAGGCTATGGATTGACAGAAACGTGTGGAGCTGGAACCATTACAGAAGGTAGTTAAAATGTTTGTACAAATACATACCTTAAAAAAAGTTGCAACTAGAATAATTCCTAAGTGCAGTTAAGTCACTTGAAATAAGCTGCTGTCCTATTTTATGGTTTGAATTTCTATTTCAAATGACAAAAATCTCTGTATTCTTCCTTGTTCTTCTCTCTCTAAGTTGCTGATTACAGCACTGGCAGAGTTGGAGCACCTCTTATTTGTTGTGAAATTAAATTGAGAGACTGGCAAGAAGGTGAGAGCATTAAAATCTTTTCACCTTACTGTAATTAATTTACTACTACTTAGCTGGGTGTAGTACATGAAATAATTGTTTATTATCTCTTACAATAATCATTAATACGTGTGCACAGATTTTAAGCAAAAGTTTCAAAATGTTTTCCTCACAGCAAACTGCATGTTTTGAAAATAACTGTGTTTTGTTTTAGGAGGTTATACTAATAGAGACAAGCCTAATCCTAGAGGAGAAATTATAATTGGTGGGCCTAATGTCTCCATGGGATATTTTAAAAATGAAGAGAAGACCTCAGAAGATTTCTCTGTTGATGAGAATGGCCAGAGGTGGTTTTCAACTGGAGATATAGGGGAATTTCATCCAGATGGGTGTCTACAGATCATAGGTTGGCCTCACCTTTTGCCACTTCTGTTACAAGATCTTAAAGCAAGCTAAGCATGTTTTTCATCCTTTTGGCTTAGGGTGGAGGTATTAGTTACCTGCTTGCAGTGTAAAAAAAAAATCCCAAAAGTTATCATGGAAATTTTGGAAATTACACCATTTCCTGTGACATTACCAATATATAAATTTAGCATATGAGATGTGAAAAATAAACATAAGATCAATGTGCAGTTTTAACTACATAGTTCAAGAATCCAAACTCCCACTTTTATACTGGTTGTGACATATGTATACATATGTAGTTTCCAGCTACATGTACACCTCTTAGCTGCTTTTCAAAATTGGAATAAGATGTGGTAATCTCTTTTTTGAGGCTCTTGCACAGCACTGCACAAAGTACACGACAAGTAGTGGTTTTACAAAAGAGCTGTGGAAATGCAAAAGTCCGATTGCAACCAGCCTTTTCTACTGATGTTACTTTTGACTCCTAGATCGTAAAAAAGACTTGGTAAAGCTACAGGCGGGAGAGTATGTATCTCTGGGCAAAGTAGAGGCCGCACTGAAGAACTGTCCATTGATTGACAATATTTGTGCTTATGCCAAAAGGTAAGAGCAGAAACAATTTAAAGTACATCTGAAATACACGTTCTGCCCCTTTTTTCCAATGATACACTGCTGCTATCTGTGGCTTCTACTGAACAACCCTGCACTTCAGCATGACTTAAAAAGAAAACCTCTGAGGTTGCACAGGCTCTCAGATTCCTGAAACATGAAGAATGGAGAAACAGAACTTTTCTGTGCATCTTCCCTACCCTAATTCATTCCAGTTCCATGCCCCTCCCCAACAGGTATAATTATATTAAGCATGTATTCAGGCTTTCCATCAGAATACTAGAGAAAGGTTTATCTGGGCACTTTCTACCTGATCCAGAGCTTCCCATGAACTTTGGAAACGTCTCTCCTCCTTCCTTCCCCTTCTCCTTCCCTCCCCTTTCAGGAGGGAAACTGAAAGACCTGGTGTAACAGGGAACTTCAGTTATCCTGTAACTCCACATGAGTACACAAGTAAATACAACACTGTTCAAGTCCAGTCACTTAAAAGAATTTAGAGCCCCTTTGATAAATGAGACCGTGAAGATCTAGTACACTCTTTAAGAAAGACTTGCAGGGGGGTGAGGGTGGGGATAGCTACAGTTCTGAAAGGACTATAGAGCTCTACATCTAACATCAAGAAAGCATTTTACTCTTTGAAATTGAAGCATGTTTCGATTATTTTTGATTTTTTTTTTTTTTGTCCCCTTTTGGCACCTTGGGTCAGTGACCAGTCCTACGTGATCAGTTTTGTGGTTCCTAACCAGAAGAAGCTGACAGCTTTAGCCGAGCAGAAAGGCATCACCGGAACCTGGGTAGATATTTGTAACAATCCTATAATGGAAGCTGAAATACTGCGAGAAATTAAAGAAGTGGCAAACAAGAGTAAGTAAAATGGCATACAGGACATTAATCAGTAAAAAATATGTTCTTATCACTTCCTTCTCCTTGTTTCTGCCTGTTACACTTAACTAATTTTAAGTTATGTGAATCTTGTTCCAAGAATACTTGAAGCAGACTGATACAAATCAGCTGAAAGAGCCAGTGCCAGGACCAGGCTGTGAGGGGACACGTGGTCCCAGCTCCCTGCTCTGGCCTGTGCTGCCCCAGGGGGCTGGGCGCTGCACCCCTCAGTGTGCTGGGGTCCCCTTGCACCCTGCCTGCATGGGGAGCTGTCCTGTGTGCAGGCAGCAGCAGATAGGGTAGTGCAAGCTCTAAACAGACTCCTAGGGAAGAAAAATACCTGAAAGCACACATCAAGTGTCTGACTCCTCCAAAAGAGTGTACTTGTTTATAACTTAAATACCAAATTTTTATCCTTTTTCCTAAAATAAGGACATAGCTCCAGCTTGTGGAAAAGCCTAGAGCTGCGCATGTTGCAGCTAGGCTGGGTGGGGGTGTGCAGCGTGCACGTGGTGTGGGAGCAGAGTGGCAGATGTGCACAGGGACACGAACTGGTCGTGCCTTTCCACAGCCTGGGCCTCCTGTCAGGTGCTGCAAGGTCTACCCAACTTAAATGGCTCCAGGGAGCATCACACAATATTAGCTGAAACAGTTATTTGTATCCCGTAGTTCTTAAATCTTTTATCCCATTATTTTTAAATCTCTTGGATCATGTAACCTTTCTGATAGATTTCAGCATGTCTTCTTTCAACAGTAGTCTCAGACCTTCAGGCTATAAACTCACTTGTTGCAAGCATCAGATTTTGCACTGCCAATTCCAATACAGACTCTAAGTACGCTATGTTAATAGAATATTTACACAATAATTGGCACTGAACACTGCTAAGTTTAGTGACCCACTTAATGGAGTAACTTTAAAGTAGGACAGCACACCATGCAAGTTACAGAGCCCTTGCTTTATACTTTTAGGTAACATGACCGACTGTTTCAGTGTAATCATGCTTTTGTTTCTTCTTGTCCCTGCAGTGAAATTAGAACGTTTTGAAATCCCCATCAAAGTACGGTTAAGCCCTGAACCATGGACACCAGAGACTGGCTTAGTAACAGATGCTTTCAAGTTGAAAAGGAAAGAACTGAAAAACCATTACCTCAACGACATCGAAAGAATGTATGGAGGCAAATAAACCTGAGTTGTGTTGACTAGACCATTGTGCAGAAGTTCTCATGCCTCAATTTTGGATGTCCTTATATACTGTAGTTATCACGTGTTCAAGATAATACACAAAATGGATGAATGTTTCTATAATCTCTAATAACAACAAAGGAGAAAAAAAAAACCTTAGACTCCAAATTCCTAGTTACTAGCAGAAAACATTGATGCTCTTTAGTGTTTAATGTGATTATCTCTAGTTCTGAGGTGGACATTAATTACATGACACAGTGTGACTAGGTCATTGCTGATGTTATTGTTCCTCTAGCATATTCAGACTGCTTTCGTTCCTGTAATTCCTGAACTCGGGTACATACTTCAACCAGGATTATTAATGTAATGCGAGTGGTTATTATATCACAGCAGGAAACTTCATAAGGGGAAAAATATATTTAAATTTACCAATCTTCACTAAAAACAAACACATTAGTCAAGAATTTGCTAGAGGTCACTAATAACACATTAGAGATGGATTCTTCTGCACATCAATTAATATCTTGACTACAGTGCCTAAAAGAGAATACAAAGTATACTTACTGAAATAAAGGTGAACTGAAAAGCTTTTAAAAAATAAGTTACTTGACACTTCAAGAGTGTTGAATCCTACTTCAACTTCACCAAAAATATTTTTACTTGCCACTATGTTTTAATTCAAGCAGAACTTTCAGCCTCAGAGACAACTAAGACACCCACTGCTGCAAGCAGCACTGACCGTAGAGCAGTCATCAGTGGAAGCAGAACTCGCATCCCGGCAGGCCAACAGCAGTGCAACTGAGGGACAGTTGCCTCTAAGCAGATTTTAACTAAAAGGAGAACTTTGGGTTTCAGGTGGGAGGGGGAAGTGGTTGCTTCTGTTTTTTAAGGCACTGATCCTTCAGCTCTCTACATGTATATGAGTAACATTACAAGTCATCTGTACAGAAGTTACAGGGTCTAGGATAACTATTTACAATATGGAAAAGTATTTCTGTTCACCTTTTAAATACTGTAACCAAAACAAGACAGCAGGAAGCCACTAGCAGTTTCTTCATTGTCTTGTTTTAACTACAGGAAAGTAATGCCTGGCTGGAGAGCTCTGTTTAAGGAACTTGTAAAAAGGGACAAATCACTCTATATAGAAATTGAATATAAAACCAATGTTTTTTTAATAACTGGAAGCTATAGGTGTGCTGAAGCAGGAGGATAGGGAATAATTTAATAATAGTTTATCACTTTGTGTGCAGTATCCTGTACTGTGTCTCTTTGAATTGTTAGTATCTGAACTCCTGCATCCCTGCTAGCTCTTGCACTTGAACCATAAATGCTGTAAGAAGTGGAAGTTCTTGATACTGTTCTACTTTGCACTTTTCTTAATCATTTTATATATGTTGCTTACGTTTTGTACAGGTGTGGCCCTCAACTGCTCTATATTATAAATGCCTTTTGAAGTATTTATAGATTTCTTCTATTCATATTTGTGTTCTGTATATGATGGTTATAAAGGAAAATGATTTAGTATTGCCACTGTACAGAAAGAAAAGGTTTTGTAAATCACCTCTCTCAAACACCTTGCAGTTTCAGGGCAAGATTTTTCCTCTACTTGGGTGTATGTGTACTTTTATTTTCCCCAAGTCAAAACAGCTTTCAGCAAAAATAAATCATGGCTATAGCCTGGTTAACCAAACTGCCCCTTCTCCTCGGGACCAGCTTCTTCTCGCTTTCCCCTGCAGCAAGAGCGACCGCTGCCAGCTGCTTGTGCAAAGACCTCTAGTGCCAACTGCTGCCAGTTGTGCACAGAGCTGCAACAGTCACTAAAAGGAACCAAAAAAAAAAAGGCCTTTCTAAAAAAGTACTTTTTTAAAAAAGACACATACACTGGTTTATGAGTAGAGGAAATACTTCCCCTATATAATATAGATATATACATATAGTAAGTTTTCATATGACTTAGTCCTGGAGGTTACCAAACTTTCCACATTTCAAATCAGTCAAGGTTACACAGCCTTTAGATGGTCCTTTAGCATCATAAAAAATTAAACAAATGTGAAAAAAAATGCACTTCAGTCTTTGCAGGTTTATGGATTTTTTTAAAAAATGTGAATGTATTTGAGATGTATTTTACCTAGGCTCCAATTATACTCTGTGTCATTGTTGACTGAGGATGGATACTTTCAAAATCTACAGGCCAGGAAGTTAACATTTCAAAAACTGAATACAACCAAATTAGTTCAACAACTTTGTGTTCTGAAACATCTCTGTGTCACCCAAGTTACCTTCAGTTACTGTTCAGCACCTCCCATTCTCTCCAAGGTGGTGCATACCTTAACAAAAGCAGTTTAGCAGAGGAGGGAGCAGCTAGTGCATGCCACAAGGATGAAAACCAGGCTGCCTGCAGACCTCTGTCTCTCAGTAAACTAAATGAGATAGTGCTGCAGAAGACACTGGATACCTATCATCTTTTTAAGCATTTTTTGGAGAAGGGAGAAAAAAAAAGGGGGGGAGGGTTGTTATGCCAGGCTTGGGTTAGTATCTAGTCTAATCTTAGACTTGCAAATAATTCACTACATTCCCTAAGAATTTTGTTATTTTTAAATGAATTCTTTTCTGACACAACACCTGGAAAAGATACTGATGATGTGTTGAAGAGCAGTATTTGCCTGACATTTTCACATCAGATGAAGTGACAGTCTATACAAGCAGGTTCACAGGCAACAGTATCCAAGATTGAAAGTAAACCTACCCGCTACTTGTACCTCCTCAGCTGCAATGCCAGGGCCAGATTAAGGGCCTCCAGCGCAGTTTTGCACAACTAGAGAAGGCCCGAGCAGCACAGCAGCAGCAGGGCTGCCACACACAAACCATGAAGAACGTTTCCAGTTGACTCGGTGCTGCTGCCAAGTGGATTTCTGCTAGATCTGTTAAGACCACAGGATTACAGCGCCCTGGAGGAATAGAGCTGACTGCATGTATAGTAAGTGATGGTTGTTTGAGGGTCATTTCACGTATTTGATTCGAAGGGGTCCTGACAGGCTGGCTGGGAGCGCCTTGCACCTGCAGAGGGTAGAAGCAGCTCTGGGAACAAGGCAGGCCCCTTCCCGCCGTGGTGACGTCCGGGTTGCCTCTCCTGGTTGCTCCTGGGGAGTTGCCCTACCAGGGTCTTCATTGAAATGTCCATTCTGAGCTCAGTCCAAGACATTAAAGGGGACAAACACAGCTCTGTGCACACTCCCTGGGCAGGCGGCAGGGGTGTGTGCATGGTGGTGGTGGGGGCTCCTGCTCTGAACTGCTCTAATGTCTATAACAAGCTTCTGACAAACAGTTACTTAAAAATAAAGCCAGCCCCTCGCCCACTGCAGCTTAGGGTACTGCCCCCCGCAATGAAGTTTCAGCATTTTGTAACAACAACAACACAGTCTTGAGATGTGTCCGTGGAGTCCATGCCTCACACGTCATTGAGAGGGGGGTGCTAGGAGTTTTATTCTAAACAACATATCTAACATAAGCCAGTTTATGCTCAAAACATGTATTACTTGTGTTGCTCTCCCAGGGAACGAACCTGGAAACTGGATCTGTCCTGGGGACGGGGGGGCCCAGCCCACCCAATTGCTGCTTGTCCACACCCTGATGCGACACCAGCACCACTGCTCGAGGGCCCCCAGGCTGGGTTTTAAAAACTCCTGTTTTCTGCCCTGGCTCTGCCCACGCGCTGGTAGTGCAGCAGCAGTGCTGCGAGAGGCTGCAGCGACACAGGTGACAGCGACGTCTTTAAGGAGCTCTACAAACAAAAGGGTCACAAACAAAGCTTCATTTTTTTAAGTCATTCTGACTTGGTGCTAACCTGCCTACAGCCCACTCAAGCTTTTGCTAGCAACATGATCCTTGCCTTGAGAAGAAAGTTGCCAAGAAAATCACTCACACTACCGGAACAAAAGAAGAAAAAAAAAAAAAAAAGGAAAAGCAAACTAAAACTTGATCCTGTTCAAAGAAATCTCTCAAGCTTCCAGCACTCTTAACCTTTTGCAACGTCATTTATGAACAAATCAAGGCCTCCTCCAATGTCAGTGAGTTATTATCTACTGTATTTTCTGTTTTGCTATTTCTTTTCCAGCCTACACTGTTCAAAAGCCTCCCTCAGATTATGAAAATACAACTTGCCTATAACATAGGAGAGCCAAAACAACTCGCCCAGGAGAGACAGCTAGTCCACCTTGTAGAAGGGCTCATCAGAAAACCACCCAACCAAGTGCTTGCACCATGGAAAATTCCTTACTGGCCTGGGCAAAAGCACAGATCCTGCAGATGTTAAAAAGTAAAATAAAATCACAGTCAGCCTTACATCACAGTGTTCCTCAGTTACACTTTGCTCAAGGATAACCAAAAAGTAAAAGAAAATGATTTGAGAATTAGAATTCTTAAAAAAGGGAAAACACACTGAGGCAATAATAGCCCCAGGGTCTCATCTGATCATAATTCTATCAGGGTGTCTTCTGAAAAAAAAATATTCAAAGCTAAACTAGCGGCTTTGAGGAAACAAGGCGCCACTCTTCCAAGCTGTGCCCCAGCAGACTGCGGTGTCTGATGCTGTTTACACACGGGCCTGGAAGAGGCCAAGGCTGCGTTCCCTTCTGCCCTCCCTGCTGAGCACAACGGGGGAAGCGGCACAGAGCTCAGAGCAGCCCCAGGGGAAAGGGCCACAGAACCACCACAGATGTTGAAGACATTGGATCATAACACATGCAAGTGCTGTCCTCACCTAGAAGTGCCACCAACAACTGAACTTAGAAAGCTGGCAGCTTCCTAAGGCATCTGAGGCCCTCAAAGCATTCACAGGATTTGCATACACCTGCCCCTCTGGGCAGGGAATAGGAGGTATTAAGAAAACATGCCCGTGCACCGCAGTCCCAGGTCCCTCCCGCACCAGCCATCCCAGAAGCAGCCCCAACAGCAGCTCCCTCTGCACAAGGGAGAGTCTGCAGCTGGTCTATTACTAGTACTAACTGCTCCAATTACTCTGCTGCCAGGTGTGTGACCACCACAGCTGCTGCTGCTCAGGCNGCCCCAACACCAGCTCCCTCTGCACAGGGGAGAGTCTGCAGCTGGTCTATTAGTACTAACTGCTCCAATTACTCTGCTGCCAGGTGTGTGACCACCACAGCTGCTGCTGCTCAGGCTCCTTTGCCCACCACCTCTCCTGGCTCCTCCTGCCTGCTTTACTCTGTGCACATCCTGCCCTAGGAGCTGCCCCGGGCCTCGGTAGGGACCCGCTTCAGCAGTGCCAGACGACCCGCGAGCTGCTGTGCTCCCACAGTGTCCCTGCAGAGATGAGCGGCACCTGGGCAGGACCTGCTCCCGGCCACGCTCGCAGGAGGGCAGCTCAGCTGCTTGCTGCATGGCTGCTTTTTTCCAGCTGCATCTTTCTGACAGAATGAGATTATTTTATGCCTTCTAGTGCAAAAGGGAGCATCTGAACAAAGCGTGGCACTGTCAGCAGGGGGAATTGGTTGGCCCAAGCTCTTTCCTTCTGTTTCGCAGGGAAGGAGGGGAACACCGCAGGCCATGTTTCCCGCACACCAGCCAGCAGTACCGTAATGAAAGACAGGAGGAGCCAATTCCCCGGGCTGCAAGGCTGAGGGTTAACAGTGGCCCGAGGAGAGCTCCCTCACGCATTTCTTGCACGAACTGTCTTTCCCCAGCACAGCCCTTCCACCTGGCTACGCAGTGCGGCACTGGGGGCAGCTGCGCTGTTAGGCTCGCAGGAGCACTCTGGCACAGCCGGGCCGCTGCCAAGGCCGTGTCTATCGACTGTGTCACCCCCCGCTTACACAGGTTGCTCCTGTGCAGCAGCTTGTGCCATGCTCAAGGCCTATCCCGGAGCAAGGGCTGTTCTTCAATTCTTTGCCTTGGTTTGTGTTGCTTTCCTGCAGCACCCTTCTGTGCTACTGTACATCCAGAGAGCTCTGTCATCAGTTACCTTTAGATCTCAGTTTAAGGGCTTATTCACAACCAATCTATATTCCACCTGGTTATCTGACACCACCTGGTTATCTGACCAAATGCTCTTACTGCAGGCAGCATTTCAAATAATTAAAAGCAGTATCATTACCATTGCATTAGCCACTCTTCTATCTCATTAAAGCATGGATAGCTGTACCTAAGTGTAATGGATTAGGAAGGTCAAGTCTCAATCCTTTAAAGCAAGAGGGTTGGCTTACGTTGGAACCACTACAAAAACGGAAGTTGAGCAAAGTCTCAGAAATTCATCTAAGTTACCTCATAGTATCTTTTAAAGCCACCAATAACTTCTTTTCATGAATACAGAAATGTAATGCCAAGAATATCTTAGTATAATTTAAATCTTACATACACAAACAAGATACAGTAAATACACTTTCTAAAAAACTTATTTTATTTTGGATGTTCTAGGCAAACTAATACTTTATCTTTTCTTCCCCCACTCCCCAAATAAAGATTACTGAACAATGTTATGGACCATGTACAATCACTAGGAATGCTGCGCTACACAATCCAGTTCTTTCAGCACTATGATTTTATCCTGACTGAACTGAAGGAAACAGAAGCTTTGACATTAACTTCAAAGGAGGATAAATTTTGATGTTACAGACTTAAATTTCCTCTACAATGCTCACGGAGTTTGTGTCCAACAGCAAAATTTGCTCAATTAGTTTCAGCTTAGCATAAATTTTAGTAGCTAGAATGTATAGAGGAAAAAAAAAGAGATGAGAAATCAACCAGCTGCCAATATTCCTAAAATCTCTTATCAAGCAGCTATACAACAGTCAGCCTCCATCTGCAATGTGACACATTCAGGCAATGTGACTCTGGTATAATACAACCGCAAGCTTCAACCTATAATTTGTGCAGAGCTCCAAGTAAATATATTTGTATGTTAAGTCACAGAAACTTAATTCCTGTCCCAGTCTCTCTCCATTTGAATACTGCCCATCAGCAGGACACCATAGGCTCTGTTAGCTGAGGAAATACTCAGGTGTCAACCACTACTGCACAACTCACCCAGGTTGAACAAGAACAGCGGAAGGATGCTCCAGTTTTTGAGCATGACAGAGATTTGCACACCTTAAAACTTCTATGTGTCGAATGCTCGAGTGTGTTCTTACTACGTTTTATTTAATATCAGCTGGTTACTGACCTCTTTCCAGGCAGTTTTGAAAGCTTTATAAGCTGGATGTCCAAGAAAATACTAACCACTTGCCTTCCCAGTCCATCTGCTTCTCCTTCCACTGCCCCAAACATGCAAAACACATGCAAGATACTGTATTTCTGTCCTTCCCTTGCAGTTGTCCTTGTGAAAAAATCATCTTTCACTGTACAATTCACAAATAAGAAAAGAACAAGACCTGCTGCCAAGTAACATTAGCCTTTAGCTATTAACAAAACTTGTACTTCCAATTCTCTGCAGTTCTAGCTGTACCTTTTCAGGCCCCAAAAGTATCCCAAGGTTTTGGTGAATTGTAGCAATTTGCAAATTCATCTATTCTGTCTTACAGTTAGAGTTCAACCAGACCCTTAAATAATAGCGCCATACATTAAATGCAAAAAAAGATATATACCACACCTACACACAAGCTTAAATACAGTATACATCTACAAATACATAAACATACAAAAGGAATATAGTTACGTGTATCTGTTTGATCAATTTAATGTTTGATCAAATTCTAATATTCACAGTGCCTCCAGGAGATAATTTTTCAGAAGTCTGTAAGAGGAACGCAGGTTTCAAAGTATGAAGTATGGAGCCCTTCTGGCTTACAGAATGTATGGAAGGCAAAGGTAAGTAATAATATTCTCAGATTTAGGGCAGAAAGGCGTACAAAAATCTGCCTGCACTTCCTGGCTACAGTCACAGTGATCTACTACATGTTCTAAAAATAGACAGTGTTGATTTGTTTTTACCTGTATTTACACCTCATTGAACTTTGGGGGATGATAAGACTAAAACAAATAATTATTTTTACTTTCTATACCTGTCTTACACTTGTTCCATCAGTGGGGAATAAAAACCAGTTTACACCACTGGAAGCGCCCCACACATTGTAATCCTGTTTGCGCTATTAGTATCAAGATGATGTGGAACCTGTGACTGAAAATATTTTAAGTATTTTTCAACACACCGATCTTTTACACTTCATCTATGTACCATGAGTACACAGTATTATTTCTAGTGGAAGTCCATATATTAACCTAAATTCTATTACATCATAAATTAAAGAGGAAAGCACATCACAGAACAGTCACACCAGGGAGTCAGTCCCACAAGACAGTGACAACAGAGAGACCTACTTGCGCAAAGTCCCAAGTTCCTTGAGGGAGGACTCCTCAGTTTTTCAGCAGGAATCTTACAAAACTAGGCTGTAACGTCTGGCCAGGCCGCCTGCACTGCCCCAGGACCACAAATAACCTTTTAGTCCAAACTTTAGTCCAACAGCAATTCAGGCCTTACAAGTCAATATCATTACGCTTAAGAATTCACAATGCACCTAAAGATCATTCCCATTCCATCCAGATGAGTAAAAGCACTCAGTGTGGCAGCTTGTTGAATCCTGATGAAAAACATGCTTTTTATACTCAGAATCTAGGAACTCGCTCTGGTTTGAGGGAAGGGCAAATTTTTCACATCAAGGTTCATTCTGCCTCTGTAAGCACGGATATACACACAAAGTACTTAGCCAGCTAAGAGACATTCACATGGTGCCACACAGAGACCTTCGCAAATATTAATCTCAGCACCAAACATTCAAACACCCTTCTTTGTTTCAGTGTTTCAATACATTGGATATTAGTTGGAAAACTTTGAGAAACACGGAGCAGCAAACCCCTGCGACTGAATTGAATTCACTTGTAAGAATACATAAATTAGCCACTGAAATGTAACAATTGTTGCACCAATATTCTTCTAAGGTGCTTGTGTGACTGATGCAGGGCAGGACAGCAGTTTAGTCTCCATGGTCGGTCCATTCAATCACTGCACACTATAGATTAATTTAAATCCAGTTTTCAAAAAGAATAACTCAGTATCAATGACTGCTTCTTTTCACAAAGATCAGGACAGAAAAGCTTGTTTAGAAAACTTAACTACTCCTTTTTTTCAACCCAGCAGAAATATAGCAAAAACAAGTTCTGGATTCACTCTTACCATACAGTTGAAGATATCTTAGATTTTGTTCCCTAATTGTAAGGGGTTTTCTCCCCCAACACCCCTGACCCTTAACATTGCATCGGCTGTTGGGAGCCTTGTTCAGGATAATCACAAAAGAAAAAAAAAAAAAAAAAGAAGGCTTCTTGCTAAGCCTCATCCCACCCCATTTTCCAGTTTCCTACGCACCCAGAACTCTACAATATTTTCCTCATTAATTGTTTCTGAGAGTGCAAATTCACATAGATGTTGACTTTCCCCCCTTCCGCAACATGTTTTCAAAGCCAATAGCTAAAAACTATCTGCACTTGCGGAAGTGATCATCAGTTATACAACACTGTGATCAGCAAGATAAATTATCAGAGTTGTCACATTAACCACTTCTCATTTGCATCCTTCATTTCTTCTTGGAAGAGAAGGAGCAAAAGCACGGCCCTGGGCTCAGTGAAAACCTTTACAATTCAAGGACCTGCCATAAGGGTGTTTGACTCCACGGACTTACTTGTCGGACAGCAGTCTAAACTTCAGTGAATTTCAGCTGAGGGAAATATTGCATTTAAAACTTTTACTCTAGCCAGTTCAACACTATCTGAAAGTCAACTGTGCTCTTGATGAGGCACTTGCTGCAGGATTAGTCACTATTCCAAATATGTTATTCTCACTGCAGCAATGACAGAATCCTCATACACTGCTGCAACACTCAGAACACCTAACTCGAGGCTAGAACACAAGCAGTAAAGATGGGAAAGCCACAAGTTATTTGCTGTACTTTTAATACTGTAGAAACAAACTACGAAAACTTCTAAAAAAATAAAGTAGGAGTTTTTTTTATATATATAGGAAACAACAAGAGGTCTTGAACAGTTTTAAAAACTTACAAAGTACAATCAAGTTTGGAAAGTCACTTTACTGATAAAACAACATTTCTGTATGTGTTTTCCCCCAAAACAGGATATCAAAGTGTACACATATCAAAAGTCTCATTCAGTAACAACATCAGAACATGTCACTCTTCACCCTCCAGAAACAGCACATATATTTTAAGTCAATTTAACTGTAGTATTCCAGAAGAGTAAAGCAACATTAAGAAAAAAAAAGGTTGATATGGACAAAGAAGAATAAATACAAAAAACAGAAGATATACCCAGTTTTCCAGTTTGGTAGTCACAAGTTGGTATTTGAAAATGCTTAGCTCTTCAGCTGGCTTTGCTTCACTGATCTGCTGTATGCTAGTAATTTGGCATCAAAGAGCATAAAACAGCAGTTTTAACTCCTGGTCACAGTTTAGAAAATAAACATGTTCCAATTCTAAAATGGCAAACGTAAATTTCAGGTATTACAGCGAAGTCAGCAGCAGGGAATACTAAAGCAGCTTTCATGATTTTCATTGAATAAGCCTAACAAGAAGCTTTTGCAGGTTCTCTTCTGAAGACTTCACCATGGAGGTGGTAACAAGCAGCACTGAACTGAGACATTCCTAACTTTTCCAGCTAGCCTGGAAAAGAACTTCTGTCTGCACCATTAGCCGTTCAACTGTAAAACCACTGATTTAATTTAGTGGATGTATTATCACTTAATATGCTCCATAAACATTGATATGCTCCACAAAAATGCTTTGGAAAACAGCATATTCAGTTATAAAGAACAACACCTAATTATAGGAGTGCTGACACACTGGAGAAATAGGCAGCCTCTGACTAACATTTCTGCCTAGACAGAAGTAATTAGCTTCTAATCAGTGTACACCTCAAGTCCAATTCCAACTATACATTTCACAAAGTAAGAGTATACACTAGTTTTGTATGGCAAGACCAGTTAGTAAGCTTTCAACTATTGTTTCATATAGTTGGAAAAAAAAAAAAAAAGGTTACTCACAGAAATCAGATTTAAAAATTGCAACATAGCCTGTATTTGAATAGCATGAAAGTAAGTGACAGTGACATTTAACTGTAACATTGCTGCAGATAATCTAAACTTTCTGCTCATGTTAGAAAAGGTTTAATAGGTACTATATGAATTAAAATGTAGGGCAAAATAGCCAATAAATATTTATTTTCATTGCAAGCTTTTTGGGTACAGGTAGAAGTGTATCTTCTGGTGACTGTCTTCAAAATTCAATAGCCAAATGTTACGGTTGCACCCTTCACTATATATTAAGTGTCAAAACCTGCTTTGTGTGTGCAAAGCAGGTCTGTAATACTACTTACGTAAGCAACAGCAAATTAAAAAGAAGCACATAACACCAGGGACCGTTCAACAGTGCTACATTGGTAACAAGTAAATTGAAGTTTAAGCTATTTTTTTTTCAAACTTGCAGAAGAAATACAGTTATATGAGTTTCCCCTACTACATTAAAACAATCTGCAATTAAATAGGCCAACCCTTTCTTCATCACATACAGAATAACAATGTATTTACAGTATTTACAATTTTCAAAGAATTTTGGACTTCTTACATTGTTTTGCAACAATTCATTTTTTCTCCAATTGAAATAGTTACACAGTAGCTTTAGGCACTATTCAGAACACTAAACAGTTCCTGTAATAAATCATGTTACTAATTTTAACTTACTGACATAAAGACTACAGTGCCTTAAAGGAAATAAAACCACCCATTTCACCTAAATATCATGCTACCCATAGTTTGTGGGATAACATCACATATCTATAGATGTTTTACACAGGTCAGGTATTGTTTGTTTTCACAGCTTTCCAATTTAAGTAATAAAAATAAGGGAGCTCCAGTCCTAATCCTGCTGTGTATTCGAGCAACAATATTAAGACTAGATCCCCAAGTTCCTTTCACATGTATTTTCAGCTACAAGCAAATTTAATCTTCTGTACATAACTCTGTTTTAATTTTTTCCCCAGCTTAAAATAGAAGCATACCACTTCGAAATAAAACATGCTGATTTACTCTAAATTGTCAGATTAAGATGGGCAATCTTCTAACTTGCAGTTTTGAAAACTACTTTAAAGCAGTCGAAAGGGTTTTATCTTTAAAGCAGTTTTAGCTTTTAAGTTAAAGCAAGATTAAAAAAAAAAACTCTACACAAGATGAAAATATTATTTTTGTTTCTCCCTACAACTTCTCAATAATCAAAGTACCTGTTCTCAGTTACAGTACTGAAAAGAAAATTGAATTATTCACAGCAATGCACATTTTCAGTGCCACTTAATTACAGTATTTTCTGAAAAGACAAAAGGGATTCAAACTACGCAGGTTTCAGTATCACTTTTTTTAATAGAATATATCCAGACAACAAAATAGGATTTAAAACTTGGTAAAAGATGGGGAAAAAAAAAACAGTCCATCCTTTATAGCAACACGACTAACAATAAGAGCAGATAGAAATGTTGTTAAATGATTTCTTATACAGCAGGACCTTAAAAGTACAATAATCAATTTGAAGTCCCTTACATGCATTTAGCAGAGCTGTTGTCTTTGAATCACTCAGTATTCCCCATATATGAATCAACGTATGTTAACCACAACCAAATTCTGAGAAGCTTATGTCAAATGGAAACCTGAAGAATACTTAATCCTTCCAATTTTTCCACATCAGGGAAGGCACCGTTAGCTTTTCAATCGATCATTTTTGAGACATTACACACTCAGGAGCTGTACTTGCTACTTTACAAACAGCAGGAATCATTATCAAACCACCTTCCTAAACTTTTACAATCAACTGAAAGAAAGTAACTTTGAGAATTCTATACATATGCACAAACATCATCTTCAAATGACGGAAGAAGCTGTTGTAAAAAAACTTATTTTCAAGTTGAAGTAACTACTTGTTTGGTCAGAACTATACATTAAGAGGTGTTTGAGTTCAAAGTAGAGCTTCAGAATTCAATTTTACGTACAAAAAGTCAGTCAGTGGCAGCATTGCTGCACGTAAGGCATTTTAGGAATGATACCAACACAGCGTATTGCCTTCGGCATTTCAATAGGTTCACTACCATCAGCAACCTCTTACATTTTAAGATTGTTTACTACTAAAACCACAACCATTGGGATCAATCGATGCAGAGATGTCCATAGAGCTTCCATAATGAGGATGCAATAGGAAGAGTGAGCCTTTCCCAGGCCTGGAGAACAGCTGTCCATACAGCTAACTTGAACTCGCCAAAGGAAAGAGGTCACTTCCCACAGCCCATCCCCACTAACTGGCCCAGTCCTGAAAGCGGAAACAGTCACTCGCAATCTTCCACACTGTGTTGGTCGGAGTGGCCTGCGCTGTCAGCAGGAAGTTCTGATTGAAGTAGCGCTGCTTGTTGCCATCAAATTTGACTGTCCCACATGTCACCACGAGGACTGTTGTCTGGCTTTGAGTAGCTTGCTCTTCACAAGGAGAAAAATTATATAGAAAACCCAATAACCCAAACAAGGACAAATAGCTAAATAAGTAGAAAATGTACATAAAAGTTTCCTTGAGCTCTATTTATAGTAATTACAGGCTAACACATAATTACACATGAAAACCTGAAAATATCTGAAAAATACATTTTATCATATCATTTCTACACAGACAGTCATTTATTCACTGCTTTTTTAGTGTTTTTGGTATTTTCAACACATGCTGCAACACATTCTAGAGCATTGTGAAAAGCCCCTGGGTTTTTGCTTGGAACGAGCTCTCATTATTTGATATATTTAGCAAGTTGCATACAGTTGTTTGCCTCCCCACACCTGTTAGAGACTATACTCTTTTCACAGCAAAGCAAACAAGACTTGACCACAGTTTTTCCCTTGCTTATATTCCCAAAACACTTATTAACTTCTCAATTATGTAAGTATTCATCTGGAAGTTGCAGATTAGAAATCAAAGAAAAAAAACATGTATTTTACACACTACAGATATTAGGAAATGAACATACAGAGAGGGTAATGATTTGTTCCACATTGCACTACAGGCTAATATCAGAAGCTATATAGAGCTCTCTTGACTCTCAGTCCTTGTCAAGGACAATGTAACATGATAAGACACATTTTTTTCAGTACATGGAAATGTCACATTTGAGTCTTAATATCTGAAACCATATGTGGTCTTAATAAGAATTTTGCTTTAAAAATTTTGTTTTAAGAATTTCTCTTGACAGGTGGAAGAGCATACTTTACATTTCAATCAAATTTTGTATTTAATGTAAATGTGCCCCCAAAGATAAAAAAAATTAGCACTACTGTACTTGCTGTTACAAAGATAATTATGTATACAAAAATAAATAAATAAATAAATAAATAAAAATAAATTATATAATAACCTTACCGTGAACAGGTTGGCAGTCCAGTACATTAACCTGGAATTCACTAGATGGCAGCATTTCAAAAAACTCATTCAATGCTTCCTGCCCAGACACTGCATTACCATTCCAGACTAACGTTGCTTTGTCCAAATAGAGTCTAGTCAAAACCTGAGAGATTACAAACATACATATTGAAGAGAAATGTATAAAAAACATACAATGCACAACCTTAGACTTCAAGAAATACCATTTCTGTTACTAATTTCTTCTATGATTCTGATTCTATACCTAAAATAACAGCCTTCTCAAAGCTCCATTAACAATTAATGCTCCTTACTAAAAATTCAAACTACTAACTAAAATATTGTAATAACTGTAATATATAATATTATATATTATAGTTATATATAGTTACTACATATGTAATAACTAATAAAACCAGGAATAGTGGAAGCTTCCACAAGGACCATTCTCTGCAGCAGCAGACCAAAGCTTCCTAACCTGTAAACAGGTGAGTAACTGTGTAACTCCCACAAGCTGTTGCTGCATCTCCACCTAACCTGCTTATGCGCATTGTGACTAAGGAGTAGCATCTGAATGCTGACACTTTCACATAACATAGAATTAATAAATTACAGTTGTATTATATTAAAAATTCCAAGTAACTGACCATTTTCATAGCTGTTTTTTGATGTACAAGTATTTCTTACATGATATCGCATCAATGTGGTCCATGAAATTTTTCAAAGTTTTATCTTTAGGCACTTCTCAAGAGTCAGACTCTTTAGAGAAGGTAGAACTAATAATTAAAAAAAAAAAAAAAAAAAGGGTCGGCAAAAAATAAGCTAAAAGTAAGTTTGGAGACAAACAAAGCAAGTTTTATCTGCTTACAATGACCAGATCCTGAACCCTTAAAAGGCAGCTGGACACAAACTGAACCATTACTGGATATATCCAGGGTGCATTCTAAAAAGGTCCTCTTAAAAACAATGTTGAGAGAATTCTCTACAGTGTATGCCTAGGAAATGGAGATCTCAACTCTGCCAATACAGTAGGCAGGAACCAACTTTCAGATGCTTTCAAATCAATACTAGTTATAAAAGCAAGGAAAAAATGCGGAAAGTAGAACTATTGTCAAAACATCTACATACCCTCCTTCTTTTGTCCATTGTCTCATAATAAATGTTGACAAATTCTTCAGCAGCTCTACAAGCTTGATCCACATAGGTTTTGAAATCCTGGGGAGAAGAACCCATATAAAATTGCACATTATATATGTTAAGCAATTTTATGCAGCTAGTTTTTCCAGATAGTGATCTACCCTTTTGTATATGACCAAAGTCACCCTATTTTCCATCCTCAATAACAGATAGTGTCAAACAATGTTGAATATGATATCAAATTCCTCCTTCCTTGCTGCAGACACCAACTTTTAGTACCTGTAGAATTTATGCTAGCTTTAGAATTTTTTGAGTGATTTATTTACTGTTTTTGAATTAGAAGTGTTCGCTGAGCTACAACTGGCTGTAAGTGCAGTGAACATAGAAGCATTCAGAGAAAATATTTGGTGCTGCGATGGTCACACTGTTCTGATAAAAAACTTTAAGGAATCAAGATATATTCAAGCTGTTTCCGAATAGTATCAAGAAGTCTACCACATTTCAATCATAGTCTCTCTCGCTATTTTAAACATGTTAAAATACTGTGAGAGAGCAAGATATACAACTGGATATACTCCTGTATCCATCACTCCACTGATAGATATACAAAAGCAAAAAGCAAATAGTTTTCCTTACATCTCATTATTTTCCTTACACCATGCCACTTTTATTCATCCAAAGGCATCAGGCCTTGTTGTCACACCACTGCACTGGGAGCTCATCCAGGTATTTGTTCAGCTTGTTTATTTGTTTGGTCCTTGATCTCTTACAGATCAACTGTGACATTCTGAAAACAATGTTCCTGAATTTCCTATCACAGATGCATAACTTTGTATTTGTTTCTACTACAGTATTAAGTATTTACATTTTCCTGTCAGTCTTTAATGAATCTTCAATGAATATATAACAAGACTAATTCCTACAGTGTTCCTACAAGAAACTTTTCTATTCGAGGAAGCGTACTGCAAAACGTTTATCAGGCTGACAGATAATCACTGCTTACTCCATGAAAATGTATCCTTCCATGTTAGCTGTACACAGTCACTCTGACCTTGCTCTGTAAGGCCATGATCTACACTGCTTTCTACCTCCTCCAACAACTTCTGAAACCACTGGCCAATTCCAAGCAAATACCAGAAAGCTGTCTTTAGAGACGCTGTATTCCAGCAAGCTCTCAGAGTAACTCTCTGGCACTAGGAGACAGGGTCTTAACCTGGGCTAAGAGAATGGTAACTGTAATTGAACTTGTTACTTTAATTTATTGAAGTCTGAGGCTGTTACCTTTCAACCGGCATGTGCACACACAGAACCAGAATCATTGGAAAAGACCTTCAAGATCATTGAGTCCAACTGTAAATCCATGACCACCATGCCTGCTAAACCATAACTCGCAGTGCTTCATCTACACACATGCTGATTATTATTAGAATAAGCAGCAGCCCATCATCCAGCTAAACTGGAAGACTGCATGTGAGAGTGAACATGAACCACCAAGAGGAAACCAGAATGAGCTACTTAGGTAACCTGCAACGTAAGTTAAGAGAAAAATAAGCCTTGCTAGTTCTGCCACTCAGGACAACTTCTGCTTTAACCACAGCAGCGAGCATATTTTAAGTTCCTGGCGCTAACTTAGCTGGAAGGCCCCTGAAGATCACCGGGCCCAGGGTAGGCCTCTATCCCGACGTCAGTCACTGTCCCACACGATCCAGCTACTTAGGGTCGTTTCTGCAACATCCCCCAGAACGGAGACTTTGCAGCCCCTTTGGCCACTATCCGAACGTGTTAACCACCTCCCGGGGACGTATTTTTTCCATAGTTGAGAGAAATTAAAATACTTTTTTTTTTTTTTGGCAAACCGTAAGGCTCGGGGGCTCTGCGGCCGGCCCGGCACGCCCGCTCGCTTGGCGGCGCCGCGGGGCCGGCCCGGGCAGGGGCACTCACCAC
>VWPW01013329.1:177220-238349 GCA_013389825.1 Crypturellus undulatus
GCGACGGATGTGCGCCGCGCTCAGCGGCCCGGCTCTTCCGGCCGCGCGCTGGTGCCGCGCGAAATGGCGGCCGGCGGGGACGCCGCAACGAGCCATAGGGCTCTCCCGCGGGCGGCCATTTCGCGCAGCAGCGGGCTCCCCCTGGAAGCGGCTGTTAGCGGTAGAGGTTTCCGTGCGAGTGGCGAATGGGGGTTAAACCAGCCAGTTTGTGCTGCAGACAGCGACAAGGGCGCCCGGCAGGGCGGGGAGTCGCGCGCGTTACCGTGACGACGGCAGGGGCTGCCCGGGGCCCGGGGCCGCAGGGCGCGGGTCGATCCGGCGCGGTGCAGGCGCCCGGCCCCGCAGGCCCCGCCTGGCTGAGGGCCCTCACGCCGCTGCTCCAGGGCTGCCCGTCCGCAGGCGTCTCCGCCATGGAGCCGCAGGGGGAGCACGGGGGAAGCCCTGGCGCTGCCGCAGGGCCTGCATCAGGCGACTCCATGAAGGCAGCTCGTGCTGTTCCCTGGCACGGGTCACGCTGTCCGGCCGGCTGAAAGAGCAAGTTTAAACAGAGCACTCTTGGGGAAAATACGTAACACACAGGGAGGCTGCCACACTCCTCCAGGATCCAGATCCCTCAGCACACGTACTGATGCATAAAATAAACATGGCTAAGAGGGGTTGTGAATTCATCCTGTGGATGGCAATATATGACCTCTTCCCTGCCGCGGCCACATCTCGGCTCGCAGACACTGCTGGGGTCTGTGCGCGCCTCTGTGGGCGCTGTGGATGGAGCAACTGTGCAGCTGCGTCACTGCATGGACTAATTACAGGGAAGATTACACGGGGATCAACAAAACTAGGGCACAAAACTCAGGAGGTCTGCAAATAATTAATAAAGGTGATGCGGAGCTGACTGTGAGGAAATCACATCCTGAAGGTGATAAACACTCTGGGCATGGAAAGCTGCATCTGGGATGGGGCTGCTGGGGAGGGGATTAAGTTTGGGCCAGGCCATCTGAGGCCGTGCCCTTTTATATGCTGAATTCCATCCCGCAATGTCAGCACTGCGCTCATTTGTCATTGCTGAGGAGGAATTCTATCACTAAGAAACAACATATCCTGCTGAGTTAAAACTTGCACAAAAGTAATTAATACAAAAGTAAAAAAAATGCTTACATTAGAGATCTTATCTGCCTTAGGCTAAGGAAAGAGTTAAATGAAAGAGCATACCTGACTTCTGCTTGGTTTTACAATATATACATCGTTTTGTGCTTCTTTGTTAGCCACAAGCATCTCATTCTGTCATTACATTACCATATTATTTGTCTCAAAGTATCTAAAATACCAATCTCACACAAAGAAGAGGTATCATCAGTATCTTGTTCAAGGTCTCAAAGGGATACAACTCGGAGAAGAAAACTGCAGTTTTCTGCAGTGTGGCCTTCACAGTATAAGCACGCTGAGCAGTGAATGTTGCCTCCCTTGGCTCCAGTAAGGCTTTTGACACTGTCTCCCACTATATCCTCACAGGCAAGCTCAGAAAGTGTGGGCTAGATGAGTGGAAACCTGGCTGAAGGACAGAGCTCAGAGGGCTGTGCTCAGTGGCATAAAATCTATTTGGAGGCCTGTAGCTAGCGGCACCCCCACCCAGGAGTCAATACTGGATCCAGTATTGATCAGCTTTTTCATTAATGCCCTGGACAGAGTGCACCTGCAGCAAGTTTGCAAATATTGCATAACTGGGAGGAGTGGCGGATACACCAGAGAGCTGTGCTACCATTCAGAGGGTCCTTGACAAACTGAAGAAACATTTTACTGAAGGCAGACAATCTATGAATAAAAATCCTCTTTCATACACATTAAAAGCAAGCTGTCTAGCCAAAAAAATCTGTAAGGCCAATATGCAATCAGTATGTGACAAAGGAATAAAAGGCTGTAGTAGGAAAACTAAACAAACTCTTCAGATTTTTGATCATCATGATGGAGCTTAAGAAGTATCTTATATTAGAACATGCCTTTAGAGGCAATGAAATGGAGAATCTTCCATAAAGTGAAATGTCAGTACAAAAGGTCTTAGAACAAATCTATAAAATAAATAGTAACAAACTGCCGAGGTACATGCCAAATTATGTGCTCCTAAGGAGCCACTAATACATGGCATGTAATTTGTCATTTACAGCATGCGTTGTACTCAAGGAATGGAAGGTGATGCCAATTTTCAAAAACATCTCCAAGGTGGATCCAGAGAATTATAAAACAGCAACTCTTATCTCTGTCCTGGGCATATTTGTAGGAAATATAACAAAAAAAGAAAAGGCAGCTACTTGGACTTGGACAACTCAACATGTTGTGACAAATCTTTTTCAAGAGTCAATAATTATGGGGTGCTAAATAGGCTTCCTAGTGAACAATGCTTCCTCTGGAAAATACTTTCCTGTAACAATTTCAGGTATTGGTAATACATACTTCTACGTATTTAATTTCAGCATTTCATAATTTCAATAGGATCATAATGTCAGTATTTTTTGATATGGAATATTTTAGTGAAATGCACACCTCATGACTGGAATAATGAGGCTCCATGCTTAATTTTCCTCACTTCTTTACCCAGCTCAACTGTTAGAACTCTTCATAGTATTTTTGCTAGCTATTTTGCTGATTGGTCAAAAATAGACTTCCAGAACACTCACCTGAATCTCACTCCCTGAAGATATATTTCCTTTACTTAGAAAATATAATTTGCAATGGAAACAAAATAGTCCACCTGAAACACAGAGAAATGTTCAGTTGCTTCTCATTGAGAAAGCCCTAGGTTTGCAGGTCTTAAGAGTATACTTGCAAGTAGACACTTTGGGTTGAACAAATTGTAGCAGTACTCAACATTGCACAAATGTATCCCTAAATATGCATTTCAGTTTAGTTCAGGTCACCAGTAGTTCTAAGTCATATTTTCTCTTCAAAAGTCAAGCTATTCCTAACATTTTTTTTAGCCTTTATATTTATGGACAATTTACCCATGCCCTCTTATATCCTAGAAAGAACTTAAAAGATGCAGATGCTAGCATGACTCAGCAGTAATGCCACTGACCTCCCAGACAAAGTTTGCATTGATTTGACTCATTTAAATATCTTTCCATCCGAAGACGATTCCTAGAATCCACAGTTCTACCACACCTACCCACCGACCATATGGAAGGAGAATTAATTTTAATTCAGTTCAGGTCTCATGGACCAAATTATTCCTGTACAAGCATAAGGTGTAACCCTGCTGAAATAGCTGGGATCGGCTATTATAACTGTGAGGTGAATTTAGCTACATGGGATATTTTTGATTGTATATAATACTAACCTTTAAAATTATTATTTGCTGGAAAGCTTCCCAAATAGCTGATACTAAGAGCAACTGATAAAAGTTGTAATTGCAGTTAAATGATAAATAGGATGATGTGTGTATAGCATAAACATCTATATGGAGATAGGAAGTAATTCTCAGATGTGACTGCTTCATAAAGTTCATTGAGAATATCATAACTAAATGGCACTCTGAAGAGGGAACATAGCACCATCCTGGTTAGCCTAGATTTTCTTTTGTTTCATTGGGTGATGCTCAGTTAATTAAAATTCATAGCAAAGCTTGAGATGATTTCAGAATCCTTGCCAAAATCCTGGTACAGATTTTTATTTCAAATGATCTTGATACTGGGAGGGTACTTTAATGATCACAGAATTAAAGTATAATTCAATCTCCAACAAAGTAAAAATCCTCATTTTTCCCCCAATTATCTACATTAATGCCAATTATCTACATTAATGTCTATGCAAAAATGAATCAAAACTGCATATTGCTAGGCTACTTTTCAAACTTGTACTGCATAAGTAATTATGCATTTTCTGTAAAGGCTCCAATAGCAGACTAAGATCAGGTTCATCTGTCTTGATTACTCATGTTGAAATGGGTAATCCTTAGTTTTGCAAATAATCTTGCTAGAATTAGATTAACGTATTTGTAACTTCCATGGTGTTATAATTTATTCTCATTCAAGATTATGTATTAGCACTGACAAATTTGAAATGGAATATGGTCTATTAAACAAAAAAGAACTAAAGTGCTTTCCTGTTTATTTTATTTTGAGTATATGTAACATACACTCAAATCATAATATATCATGCTTAAATTCTGAAGGTTCAAAATCTCCCTGCTGGGTTGTATGCAACGCTAAGGCTTCTCTACTGAAATAAATAGAGTCCAAAGACACAGTCCAAGGCTTATGCCTTTGATCAAAATAAAACTGGTAAGTTCACTCCCTTATATTAACCTTATCTGCCTTCACTGACAGCATGGCACAGACAGCTTCCGTGTTAACAATGTCCAATTACAGTTCGAAGATTTAGCAGGTATAGTAATGTTTACCAGAAGGATTCCCTCAAGGTCGGTGATTCACACAGCACTTCAGCCTTCAAGCTGGGAAAGCAGTATGTTTAAAGACACTCATGCAGAGTAAAGGTAATATATGCTATCTCTATGTCCCTGAATCTTTTGAAATGCTGAATGGTTCTTGTGAAACACTGCTCTGAACTTCTGT
This sequence comes from Crypturellus undulatus, assembly GCA_013389825.1. Lineage (NCBI taxonomy): Eukaryota > Metazoa > Chordata > Aves > Tinamiformes > Tinamidae > Crypturellus > Crypturellus undulatus. The sequence goes on from VWPW01013329.1 coordinate 181,783, forward strand.
AAAAGCTACCAAAATGCATAAATAATGTTAGTCAGATGCCTACAAGTTCAAGGAAATGGATCCTAACACAAGGCAAGCAATTGACATTAGCCAAATGCAGACAGGTTCTGATTAACATGATGCCTCTGAAGCCAGATCCTGACTCAGTGTCTGAGGCTTTTGCCTGTGCAACGCCTGAATGAGAACTCAAGGATAGGTCTGCTCATTCCAGTGGGAAGTGGGAGTAGATCTCAGGTGTTCAGCACTTTCGGACTGTGACCTATACACTGGATAGGAAAATATTGATAAAATTGGAGCTTGGATTATTAAACTGCAGTGCGATTCAAGGAGGGCTGGTTTGGCCAGTTAATTCTCAACAAAGAAGACATGTTACTAAGGACAGACCCAGGCAGAATCTGTGTTGGTCAGAATCCCATGGGAACTCTGGAATATGCACTAATTGCTCCACCTCAAATTCCTATCATACCAGAGCTGGAGGAATGCAATGACTCTTACCCTGATAAACATTCCTCTTGTTTCTTAGAGAAAAATTGAACTTGCAATATATTGAACTGCTAATAGTACCAGCAGGTCTCACAGACATACAAGGATATAGTAAGATAAAATACAAATAAGTATTCAAATTTAACCAATGTGAAAACACTCCCATGTGGGGCAAAATTTTCAAAACAGGTCATTTCAAAGTGTTACCCCAATTGGTAAGAAATGAAATAGTATATGCTCTCTTGTGAAAGTAAGTTCTTGCATAATTAAATGCCACATAAAAATAGCTGTATAACAGTAGACTCCAGCATGGTTATACATAGCAACTTGATAGTTGAATTGTGTATATGTCATCACACATATTTATATATGTGTATATACTGTGGGGAAGAGGCTTACAGCCTTACCTTTAAACTTACTATTTGGTTCTGCTTGAACTTATCCATCTATCTCACACTTTTAGACTGAAATTCCAATGGTGGCTTCAGCACTATGTTGTATCGCTGTGCAAGGCATCAGCACACACTTATGTCCTGTATATACAAAACAGAAAATGTGGCAAATAGCTGTTATCCAGATATCTAGAGTATGAAATACCTGTACAGTGCCTTGCATCATCATACACATCAGCTGACTTGAGGGTTTTACAAACACTGGGAACACCACATCAGCATGTTTTTCTTTAACTTGGGTGTTGCTGAACCAGCCCAATCATCTCTCATCATAGGGCTGCAAGCACTGTAGCTACAATAGTTCAGCTAGTTCTTTTCCTTAGCTCCATCTAGTAATGCTCAGTTTTCACTAAAGCCTGGAAAAAATGCTATTTTTGCCTCCACATCTCCCTTTACACAATTTGCCTTTACATAGCCAGATAAAGTTTAGAGGAAAAAAAATCTGTATTTGCCTCATTCCCGTGGCAGAGTGAAAGCTCATCCTGGGAGGTATCTTCATTCTGGAGCACTGGGAAAAACAGCCCAATTCAGCTCATCTTTATGTCTGCCTTGCTTTGGGTCAGCCCAAGAAGACCATCTGGAAATGGCAGTAGCAGTCTGTATCTCAAACAGACCAAAAGAATCTGAGCTACAAACCCAAACGTGTCCTAAACAACACTAGATGCCTGTTTAAAAAAAAAAAAAAAAAACAAATCTGAAAATAAAGCACTGTAAGCAAGACGTTTAATTATCCTCCTTTTCCCCTCCTTTTCTTGAGTATGATTGCCAACCTGCTTCTTGGTGGTGGTTCCTGGAAACCTGGTCAGACAAATATATGAGAACCTCTAGACTTGCTGAACAAGACATTTTAAGAAATTCCTCTAAAAGATTAATCTTATGCAATCACAAGTCCCAAAACAAATACAAAGAATACCACATATATTATTATTTTTAGTATTCTATATATCAGAATGCTTAAGGTTGGAAGGGACCTCTAGAGGTCATCTAGTCCAACCCCTCTGCGCCCGCAGGGTCTCCTAGAGCACGTGGCACAGGGCTGCATCCAAGTGGGTCTTGAAGATCTCCAGAGAAGGAGACTCCACAACCTCTCTGGGCAGCCTGTTCCAGTGCTCTGTCACCCTCACTGTCAAGAAATTTTTCCTTAAGTTCCTGTGGAACTTTTTATGCTTCAGTTTGTGGCCATTTCCTCTGGTTCTGTCAGTGGCCACCACTGAAAAGAGGCCAGCCCCATCCTCCTCACTGCCTCCCTTGAGGTACTTATAGACACTGACCAGGTCCCCTCTCAGCCTTCTCTTCTCCAGGCTGAACAGACCCAGCTCCCTCAGCCTCTCCTCACAGGGCAGATGTTCCAGGCCCCTGATCATCCTCGTGGCCCTGCGCTGGACTCTCTCCAGCAGCTCCACATCCCTCTTGTACTGTGGGGCCCAGAACTGGACACAGTGCTCCAGATGTGGCCTCACCAGGGCTGAGTAGAGGGGCAGGATCCCCTCCCTCGACCTGCTGGAGACGCTCCTCTTAATGCACCCCAGGACCCCATTGCCCTTCTTGGCCACGAGGGCACCCTGCTGCCTCATGGTCAACCTGTCGTCCACCATGACGCCCAGGTTCCTCTCTGCAGAGCTGCTCTCCAGCAGGTCAGTCCCCAGCCTGTCCTGGTGTCTGGGGTTATTTCTCCCCAGGTGCAGGACCGTGCACTTGGCCTTGTTGAGTTTCATGAGGTTTCTCACCACCCAGTTGTCCAGTCTGTCCAGGTCCCTCTGGATGGCAGTGCAGCCCTCTGGAGTATCTGCTACTCCTCCCAGTTTGGCATCATCAGCAAACTTTCTGCGGGAGCACTCTGTGCCTTCATCCAGGTCGTTGATGAATAAATTGAACAGGACTGGACCGAGGACTGACCCCTGGGGGACGCTGCTAACCACAGGCCTCCAACTAGACTCCGCACCGCTGATCACCACCCTCTGCGCTCTGCCATCTAGCCAATTCCCAGTCCACCTCAGCATCTACTCATCCATCCCACACTTCCAGAGCTTGTCCAGGAGGATGTTGTGAGGGACGGTGTCAAAAGCCTTTTTGACTTTTTTTGACTATATGACTTTTAAGACTGAAATTACTGCTTTTGGAACAAATATATCTATGTATGTATACATATATTTTAGTAATAATAAATTCTGTGACATTAGAATACTCCTGAAGAAGGAGCTAATACAAATCTTAATTTATTTTAATAGATGCACAGAGACATCTTTTTCTGCAGTTGCTTCACACAATATTGAAATATCTCCATGGCTTTACCTACGTTTACCTCTGCATTAATTTACTTTAATTTTGAGGTTCACAGAAATATTATGATAGATATAGGCTATATAAATGAAAATCACTAGCATAATCTTGGATAAACACCTCCACGTACTGATTATTCCTGTTTGTAAAGAGGTAGAAAATATTACAAACAAGTACTGAACTGTAAAGCATATAATCCAAGAACAAAAAAATATATACTACATGTTAGATTCTTTGCCATGCCTTCCAGCTAACATCCAATATACCTTTAGACATAATCTAAAATATTAGAACTGTGCAGTTTGGATCTTGAGCTTTTGTTAAAGTTATCTCTTTGAAAAACCTTTTAAACATCCCCTTCCTTTTCAGTGAATCCACCATGTATTTTTTCAGAAGACTGAGAAGTAAACCCTTACCTGACATACATTAATATACTAACAAAAAGTTCTAAATATAGATTTTTTTTTGAGGTTCCTTCCCCCTTGGATGTATTCTGGTAAGGTTTTGCCTATTTTAAGTAACTCCTGTGGAGGAAGGCAGCATGGGTTACAGAAGCTGGAAAATGAATTTCTTTTCCACTGAAACTTTCAATAAAAGCAATGCTTTTACAGTTAGAAACACAATCAAGAAAGAAGCAGGTTTTGTTTGTGAACAAATTTTCAGTTGCTTTGGATTAAAAGCAATGTTTCTTCCTAGCTTTCAGGTGCTTGAGGATTTCAAACACTGCTTTTCGCCTTCCTCCCCTCCCCCCTCTCTTTTTTTAGAATAGTCTAGTTGAAAATCTGGTTTTCATTTTAATAGGTTTTAAAAATTAAGTTTTGGATCAACTATAGGTTGAACATTAACCACTTCACATATTGAACAGAACTATGGAGTGAAGGTCATTCAGATGAGAAAGGCCTGCAGGGCTAGGATTATGGTTTATATGCTGTCTTTAATAAAGAGTTAGGTCAGGTCAGCTTGCAGCATATTCTGAGCTCACTTTACACTTGGCTCGCTCACATGCTGCCCAACATCAGTATGCAGGTACAGCAATTACCTGGTTAATAAGATGACTTTAAAATAATCAAATGCTAAGTAGTATTTCTCCATGCCAAAATTACCCTAAAGAATCACTTTTGGGTAAAATGGGCTGGGAATGGAGTAACAAGACTTGCTTTTTTAAAATGGAAGACTGTAAAAAATGTTATGTTGAACACACTTAGCTGAGCAATTTTAATCTCGGATCAGACTAAATAAGAAATATTTAGTGAAAAAAAAAATCATGACTGAAATAAAGAATTCGCTAAATAATGCACCACACAAAATCAACATTACCACCCCAAAACATTGCCTCACTTACCTCTAACTTCACAAATATTCCCTGTATTACAAGACATTTGGAGAGCAACCTGATATCAGTGGAACATTTACACAAGAGAAATACAAACAAACAAACAAAAAGAAACACAGGAAAGAGAAACAGAAATTACTACTTTTTTTTCTGATTCTGTTTCAATGCTTAGATAATATTGATTGGTGTCTGATGGATATACAGAGCAGCAGATGGTAGCAGACAGTTATTAGACTGCAGCAATGGTCTGTTACACATTGTAACCACCATTTTGCAGTGTACTTTGTAGAAAAGGGGTAATTTCAAAAAAAAAAGCTTTATCAAATTTTTGTCAAATCAAATTGCTTCACGATTAAATGTAAAACTACAAGGAATTTGGAGGGGGATTCATTTGATAACACACTCCCTTTTTCCCTTCAATATTTGCCAAGTATTAGAAACATTTCATCTCATTAAAATGAGACAACACTTGTTATTTGGTAAATCAGTACATTGTCTGCTCACTGCTGATGGAAACCTAGACTAGGTTTTAAGTATGTATTAGGATATGGAACCAAAAGGAAGTATTCTGACATAAGAATCACACAGTTTACCGTAAAAGACATCACTGTAAGTATGTAAGTATGTAACTATTCCACTAATTTTATTGGAAGCTACATCTGGCTCTTGGTTTGTTTGTTCTTTCTAAATATCAAATTCAGGAAAAATCTAAGTTTCTCCAAAATACAACTTCAAACACTACCTGAGCTATACCGCCTAACTGCTCAAGCTGCATTTTTGTGCAGATTATCTTGGCTAAATGGCAAACAATTCCATCAGCTCTTTGAACATAAATATTAGACAGACTGCAGCAATTTCCCCAAGCACCATTCAATTAACCTCCTTGGCTAAAAGGTGATGCAAAGATCAATATTTTGTAACAGATGCTTCTATTTCAGATGAAACTAATCAATAGATATCAGAGCAATTTCAAATTAAAGACCAATACAGACGAAGTTAAAATATCAAGCAGTTTATGTACTAAATGTGTCGTAACTTAAAATAGTAGTATTCTTTTGTGCAGAATATTCCCTGAGTTACAGTTTCAGTATATCACTGCTTTTAGTAAATCTGCTGTCACTTTGCTAAAACAAAACCAAAACTAATTACTGTCATTCTGGGAGACCTCACAAAACAGGTGCCAGATGCCCCTGTTGATTCTACAGGAGCTGTTAACGGGAGCTCTGCATTTGGTTTCCTCTGTATCATTTTAAATAGACCTGAAATTTTGGAATTTTTCTGGTTGTTTCCCCACCGTGCCCCAAGCAGTCCCCTCAAGAAAGGAGGTATTTCTTCTACCAATGTACGTACATACATACTTTATCAGAGAGGAATATGAAAAGATGCAGCTTGAACTCCTGATGATAAATTTGATAAATTTTAGCATCAAAGGTTGTAGTTATAAATGACTCAAGGAGACACTAAGCATGCCAGTGACATAAAGAAACACAAATACAAATAAACATGGTTGCTTAAACTGTAAGAGAGTAGTTCTTTCCAGCAAGGCTATGAACAGGAAGGATTATCTGTAATGAAGAATTGTACAATATGAACTGTACTGTTGTACAGTATGAACTGCCCAATTGTACAATACGAGGCTACTGTTCGAACGTCAACGGTTGCCCTACCTAAAAGTCATGAGCTCTCATGTTTGAGAACACCTACCCTATCTGCCATCAAAATGTTTATTTTTGCTTTAGTTACGTCTACTCTTTTATATGAGAGTATCTTTTTTAAATGAACGTTGCTTTGTCTACAGGAAATAATTTTTACCCTTCTATTCATTCATAGAGCCCCAGAGCTTATAATTTCTTATATAACCACCTACTGTTTTTCTCTTGACAAACTATAATCTTTGAAAGGGATTTCTTGTTACACAAAGCATGTGGATCTTCCTGCTACATTTTTACCGCTCTTATAAACTATTCAGTAGGATGGATTCTCATTCTCAATAAAACTATGAATAACAAACTGCACTGCTGCAAAAAACACTGTTTAATCAATGAACACACATCAATGAACTAATCAATGAACATCTGATCAGTAACTCCAGTGATCGTACTAGTCTGCCAATGAGGAATGTCTTTAAAAACACATCAGTAAGCATGGTGGGAACATAAAATGTGAGTAATGCAGAAGAGCTAACCAAATAGCCAAGAAAGGCAAATATTCAAAACAAAACAAAATAAAATTTAAAAAAAACCACAAGCACTACTATACCTTAAAAACCGTTTCTGAATTCCTCCAGAGTTTTTATCAAAGAGAAAAAATGGAATAATGTTCATCCATGTTGCCATTCCCTTGAAAAGAGGTTTGAGAATATGAATATTCTCTTCAGAAACAACTGAGATTGTCTCTTCAGACCAACTGAGCCAGAAATATGAAGATTTCCTAGATGACCTTTGGATTTTTATTTCAAGATGATTTCCCACGGAGATTGAGAGATACTCTTTCTTTTTAGGCACTAAAACAAATCAAATAAGAGGATAATTCAAGGTACTGATAAGCGGCTGCAGAACCTTACACGTTTATACTTTCAGTCTAATCCATCCAGCTCATTCAGGGACTTTTGTGGCATTTATTGATCCCAGTTCAGTTCTCAGAAAGTAAATAATTCCATCCATAACAGTTCAGCCATTGAATTACCAGGAACAATGCTCTAGTCAAAAAAATGAGGATACGAAGCTAAGTGAACTATAAGTAAAATACTATTTCTGCTCCTGAATAACTTAAGAAATTGAAAACAAAATGTACAGGAAAAGTGAATATCTCCTGTAGCCAGGCTTTACAAAATATAAGTGAATATATCCAAGGAATTATAATAGACTCTGTCCTGAAATCCTATCTACTGGTAATCTTGGTGAAATCTCTCCCACCTTATTTAAGTACCAACACATTAATACATCACCATGCAAAGTACAGCATCCAAGAAACTGGTAGAAGTGCCATCAAAACAGCCATGAATAAATGAACATGCCAGTGTTCTGTTAGTTTATTCCAGAGTGATGCACCTGGACCCACCAGCTGTCATACATACTCCATCTGGAGTAACAGCTGTTTGCTCAATAGTTGTCATATTGTCTGACACAAACAATTGCTTGTTAAATTTGTCATCAGTGATTCTGTATGGGTTTGAAATACTGGAAAATGTTACATTTTGTCCTTAGGCTTTGAATATTTTTTCTCAAATAAGTGTAAGGTTTCAGAATGAGATTTTGTGCTGCTGTATGTAACTCTCATCAAAATTACAGGTTCTGTAGCATTTCCAAAAAAAGGTAAATTTAGGATGGTTCACTGTGAGCTATGGACATCTGAGGGAAGAGAGGTAGAAAATAATATTTAAGGAATTATGTAGCAGAAAAGAGGGAAGGATGTGGTCAGATCTAACAGTCTAACAAACACATTTTAGATAAAGTTTGGAGATGAAGGGAGAGGGTAATTACACATCACAGAAAGTATGGACAATGTTAGAACAGTCATGGCTGGGCAGTGATCTACAGTCATAGCTGTGGGGAAAGAGCAAAAATGTTTATTAGAAATGTTATTAGAGAATGTTTTGCATAAAGCAGTAGAATTTGAATACTGGATGAATGAAGCAGCACACTATTAGAGGGCTGAGCAACTCAGAGGACTGTGGAGTGTTTGGTTTGCCTGCAAAGATATTCAACAGGAAATGAAGCAACAGTGTGTGATAAGAGAAGGTTTAAGAAATGGAGAGGTAGATCTGAAAAACTTCAGAGCATGGACAAGCTTTGAAGATGAGTTGATGAAATCACCATAAAAATGTGTATAACAAGAAAATGCGGATATCAAAATCCTGTAATAGTCCCAAAGAATTGAGAGAACAGAAGAGAGTCTCTGAAAACACACATTCAATGCACTGTCAGAGATAAGCACCAGCAGTGGAGATAATGAAAAATACAGATCAAGATGTATGCTGAAAAAAATCACTTTTAAAATATGTTCCAATGGGAAATAATAAATAATAGAGCACATACTGGATGGGCAATCTAGGTAACAGAGACAGTCCCTGCCAAAAAATTATCCACCTCGTTATTTCTTTGTATCTACTCTTTGTGGCACAGGAGAATATGGCAGGAATGAGAATACTCAGAATGTTAAACTGCTCACAGCATTCAGCAAACCAACACACACCAAACTCTCTTCAAAAAGCCTTTTCACTAGTAATGTGGTTATCAAAAGCATATGTATTTCATGAAACTGTAGAACAGAGAGTATATATAGAACACAAGGAGAGTATCCCTGTCCTTGAAAAAGACCTGCTTCCCTCTCCAGTGAATGTATATGCCTAGTAGTAGACTCACTTACTTTCTGTGGACCATGATAAAAATTAAAAAATAACATATAGGCAATTTAAAAAAAAATCTGCTTTGTATGAGAAGTGCAGACTCAGAGTTACTGCTGTCTCAAAATACTACGCTTCTAAAAAAAAGATTTTTAAAAGGGAATCTGTTGTGTAAAGGAATGAGTTCAAAAGGAGAGAAAAGTGCAGATAATGTATCTCTATCATTGAGTTAATGAAGGGTAAGATTTTACTGAACTAAGCTTGCCTTACCTCAATTTTATATTTGGTGAATCACTGAAAATACATACAGATGGGAGAAGAGAAGGAAAGAAGAAAAAAAAAGAAAGAAAATTCCTTTATAATAATTGATGTAAGCAATTGTTCACTCTCGCCGACAGGTGGCATATAAACAACGTCCTGAGGTAGTCTTTCCCACAGCAAATGCTGTAGAGATGACAGCACTGTGTATTTCTACACTCCAGTAATGATTTATAAGGTCAGACATAGGCTAAACATTCTTAGACTACAAAACAGTATATGGTTTGTGAATGAGGTCAAACATCAGGGTAGTACTTAGTCATCACATGGTAGAGCAAAGTCTAAAGGACAAAATTTGGTGCAATATATTTACTTTCTACCCCTGGAGGAACTTTGATTTCAGCAGAAAGGAATGGGAAACTAAAAGACATAGTTGTACATGTTCACTAACACAGCCATATGTCCATTTTAAGTTGTGGATAGAATGTGGCTTTCAGTTATCTTGGATTCCTTTTTAATGTACAGATCACATTCATCTCCTAAAGAAAACAAGATCCTGAATAGTAGATGTCAGAATTTCTTGCCCCATAACCACTGATGGGTGAACATCAAAACTTCTAGCACTTTATTCATGTTAGCTGGGGACTTGAACACTTTCATATTTGGCAGTGCTGATAAAATCTTTGAAACTGGACAAAATAATAAGTAACTGTAATAATAAGTGATTTATTAGAGAGCAGAGCACTCTATAACTGAGAAAGGAAAAGAACCAACAACTTCATGGAGTCCAGCTGGGGCTTCTGTTGCAACCTGCCAACCTGATGAAATGATGAAATGATAATAAGAAGCTGCAAAAAAAAAAATCAAACAGAACATCTAGAACATCTAGAAAGGAGAGATGATACTCATGTCTTTAACAGAGATTCTTGTTCATATGTGTATTATTAAAATATCTATTCCTGGAATAGGAGGAGAAAAAGGAGAGGGAAAAGGAATAATAATGCAAAAGGCTGAGAGCACTTTTTTTTAAGAGTATTTTTTTCATTTTGGAATTCAGCAGATTGTGCAAAATGTTAGACATTTTCAAGAACATTAGAGGGGAATGTTCTTGAACATCAGAATGTTTTCTCAAGCAACATAAAGCAGCCTACACACATCCCACACAGATAGATAGCTTTTTAGTATTTCAGATCTTTGTCTATTATCTTAGCCATGAACACAAAACAAAATCATCTTGAATGATTTTGAAGAATTGAGGCTTCCAAGTTCCTTTTCATTTTCAAGCAGAAAGACAAGTAGGTAAAATGACCACAATGATGCACATCTCAGCACGTTCAACTGCGGACAAAAATACACATTTCTAATGCTAATAAGTTAAAATGGGCTCTGGAGAATGCAATAGACTGATAGATTAACACTGAGAGATATTTTTTACAGTATTTACACCTCATGCCTCTTTCCCTAAAGACTGTTAAGACACAAAGAATTCTTGTCATTGATCTGTGAGGAGTAAGTCATATATATACCTTGAATAGGTACTTCTAATTCTGCTACCACAAAGTCCTGCAAAGAGAGTATCTCTTCCAAGCCACTTCACTTATGGCGGAAAGCTGGCCTTTTGCCAGCAAGAAGTGTCACTCAGAATGGCTACACAGCCACTTGCCCCAAAACCAGCACTCCCTACTGCTCTGGTGTATTCAGCACTGTTCTATATTCAACTAGGACTGTTAGTATTGGAGTCGGGTGCTTCCTAGTTGGTCTCATTTGAGAAAGGAGACAGAAATGTGCAGAAGGGACATGTTCTAATTTTTATTTTCATATAGATCTTTACAACCTTGAACAGCTATCAAGAAAAATAAGTGAACAAAGTCTGAACTAGAAATTCTTAGGTAATTATTCAGGGAGTGGAATCAAGAGACTGCAACGGCCTCTGTGAAGCAAAATGCATGAGGTTTGCCCAATCCTATTTCTGTACTCTCACAGTATCTCCTTACCATCTACTTGTCTGTAAGTACCATCTGCCTCATAGTATGAAAAGTCTCAGTGTCAGTTGCTTTATAAGTCTTTTTGACTTTTGAGCTCTTCACACGCAGATCAGAAATACTACAGGACCCTAAAGCAGGCAGCGAGAAATTCTAACTGCTCTTACTTACCAGTGCAGACTTAACTGTAACAATAACATGTTGGTCTACCTGGAAGAAGGATTAAAAGATAAGAGCATAGAAAAAGCAATTCTCTCTTCATCCTCTGAGGCTGTATTAAATTGTTTCCTTATAGCAGCATGCTTTACAGCACTTAAATGCTTACATAAAATGGCAATAAACTTTGAAAAGCCTGGCATGAACATTAGCTCCCAGAGGAATTTTGGTGAATTCTGCCAGTGACCCAAAGTCAACTGATTTTCACTGGTGGAAAATTCCAGTACCGAATTTTTATTAAGCAGTAGTACAACTGACAAGAAACTTGGAAAGTGAACAAGCATTTCAGGCATAGGATGCCTGCATGTGATATTTACATATTTGAGAAGGGAACTTTATAAACAAAAAGCAATTTATTGACATGAACACAGCCTCCACCTTCATGCATAATGTTTTTCAATGTAGATGTAACAGTCAAATTCTGACCTTGTTCAATACCAGTAATAAATTCCAACCTCCTTCTCCCCTTTCTTTGAAAAGAATTGACTAGTCCTATAAAAAAGCACGGTGATTGCTTGTGGTCATGACACCTCAAAATATATGCTATAAATACATACTAGTTTTAAATGTGCCTTAGACTGAAATCATGACGCAAGAATACGTCATTTTAGGAAAATTCTATCTCTCTGAGGGAAATAAAAAACCTGCCAAGTACTGCAACCCCTCAAATACTTATGTTTTGAACTTAAGACTGTATCTGCTGATTGCAGGCTGGCTGGACTCCTCTGCAACGCTGCCCACTCTTGCAGGGGCTCTGGAGTTGTACAACCCTGACAGCTATTCACAACAAACTGCCTCACATTGCTTGTCCCTCTGAGTCATGATTGTGTGCACTGGTGTACATCCAGTCCCTGAAAACAGGAAGAATTTAAGCTTGTTCACTTAATAAAATTCACCTCTGTGTAAGTAGTGCCAAACATGGAAGTTTGCATAGAAAAAATGATTTAGACAGTAAACACGGAAACAGTTTCTGATCTGTTACATTATAATAAACTTGAAATCAAAGTAATTACTATATCTGTGAATCTAGCTTCTGGAGCACAATCTTTTATTTCTTCCCAGACAAGGACTAATGTTAGTATCATCTGTGCAGTGAGTGAGTATCATGAACAACTTAGGAGGAAGATGCTGATAAGCACTTATCTGTTTTTTATGTCGACTCCAGTCATTTGTACTGATCTTGCCTGGGTATTTGTCTCTAATATCACAACTATTTCTCCTTAACCTCATGGTATTCCAATTCTGGAGGAGTTTTGCAATGAAAACTTAGGTTTCTTCTGAGATGAAAGTGATACAAAAATAAAAGAGATACTCTCTTTTCACATTGCACCCGGAAGCAATCCTCTAGCAGGTACCCAGTATACCATATATTGCAGACAAACTCCTTCCCCTTGCAAAACCCTTTCAGCAGCATGATATAAAAACCGAAATATAATGGCCTTCTGCTCATTGCCCTTTACTTCTCTTAGTCTAATCTCTGTGTCAGAACTGAATTTTACCTCTTTTTTCTAAGTCTTTTCTCTTCCTTCCTTAGCTTTGGTGCTCTTTCTGTGCCTTGTCCTTCTCATTCTGCTTCTCATGGAAATTCCATGACTTACGCTCTCCTTGCCTTTTAGCACCTCCTCTTCCCTTCTTACCACATAGATTTCTCCATTCCCTTTACATTTTTCCTTCTTTTCAACATGTCTTTGCTTGTATCCCAGTCACAGTTGACTAAAGGCACATCCTAGTAGCCAAATGATTTGGTTACACTGTGTTAGGTGATGGACTAGGGCTTTTCAGTCAGAGGGATTTTCAGCTGGCAAGTGACTGATTGCTGGTTATCGTTGTGTTGGATGAGAATGCAGCAATGCCATGTTAAAAATGAAAGCTGTTGTTCCAAGATCCACTATTAGCTTGGAGAAGATTGTCAGATGTGTCCTTATGACGACGAAATAGATAAGACCTTCAGAAGGATTAAAACTATTAAAAAATGCTCTCTGCAGCTGGCAGCTGAGAGACTGCTTGAACTCTTCATCTTTGATTGGAACTGAGGACAGCATCTTGACAAGGTGGTGTTTTGGTGTCCCCCGTGCCTAAGCACACTTCTGGCTTCCTGGATGGCTGCAGTGTGGGAATCGGGGCAAGAGGAAGGTCACCCATGCTTGAGTACATGGATGGTCTGCTGTTGGAATAGTAGCTGGAATATGTGGAGAGCAAGCAGGAACAGGGAAAGGGGCAGCAAAGGCAGCACAGGCTTGGTGTGGTCAACAGCAGCAAGAGGATGGGACAGTTTGTACACTGGAGCCTCCTCCGTGGTTGCTCGTATGGAGTCGGGCTGCTGAGATCACCAGTGGGAGACAAAGGACAGCGGACTGTGCTTTTTGCCAGAGGGGCCAGACTACAAAAGAGAGCAATGGGTTGTTGGATGCTTTCAAAATGAAGCGATAGCAAACTGCTGTGTACACATTCATTCACTGTAAGTGAGACAGCACCCCTTAGCAAATAACATTCCACACTAGTCCTCAACAGAAATGTGAAGAAATCAGCAACAACCACTTCAGCACAGTAATTCAAATACTATGAAAAACACTGTAATAGATTTTACTGAGAAAAAATCACAGGGAGGAGTACACAACATTGCCATATTGGAGGGAGAATGCTAGGAGGGAGGATATCTTACTGCCATGTGAAATGGTGAGGTAATGGTAACATTATTTTATAAACTGCATACACACAAATGACAACCTTAAGCTTAATGTACTGGAATGCCTTGAAATAACAGAAAAAGAATTCATCTGACCAGATAACAGGCACAGAACATTGTTAATGACAACGCCAGCAATAAAACCAAGAGGAATTTTGTAGGCTTACATTGACCTGGGTTGCAGACCAACATTCCTCGTGTGTGTGTCAAAGAGAGCTATTTCTTTACTTTTTCCTTCCCAGAAGGGTTAGTATAGGAAAATATAGCAACATGCCAGATGAATCTATCATGTGCTATCATCTAACTACTAACAACAAAGGCAGATGAAAATGAGGCCAAGATTGTGCTGTATGTTCTGCAAGAAAGTAAGTCAGAAGTTACTAAATGTACTTATAAAAGTAGTCCGACACAGAATGGGAACACTGTCCTGAGTACTCTATTATTTTCTAGAAAATCTTGAAGTCTTTGTACTTCCTAAGAACAGCACCCCGAAAGTTGATACGACTAAGGAGAACAAAGGTGTGGCTAGAACTGTATATAATATGAAATGATGATGTGGATGATCATATGTTTTTCCTTCAGCAAACATTTTGGAGTAGTAAATAAATGCAAATTCATTAGTATAACATAGAGACATTTTGCTCAAAAACCCTAAGTACCATTTTAACAGTTCCTACTAACTAGCAGTTTGGGGTTATAAAAGACCATGACTGCTGTCAGTACTGACAAAGCCCAGAAGAGCTACTAAATGACCAGAAAAAAATCTCAGGCAGGCTTGTTACTGAATTTCACTAACGGATGTCATGTCAATGTTGCTACCTCAATTTGCTGGTGCCTGTTGGCCCTGGAGCCATCCTACAGTATCACATCTTTTTTTTTTCCTCACAGTACTGTTTCTCATTATCACATTACTACCAAGACTGTTTCTTTACTTTTTTTATTTAATATGCATTTTTATTTCAGACCTTTCAAGGATTTGATTTTACAAGATACAAAGCACTTTCAACTCTCATTGGTTTCTTTGAAAGCTAAAGATAACAGTGCCCTGGGGTACAGAGCCATTCAGCTTACAGAGACTTTGTAGCAGCAAACCCGCAATAAATGTTAGGACTATTAGGATGTGTTCTCCTTTAGACATCCCAGGTGTACACTTTGGCAAAAATATTTTAATGAAACTATTTAAATTGTTTTCCTTTTTTATCTTTATTTTGCTGTTCTTTTTTGGTTCTCTTTCCCTGTTTAATTCTGTAGACTATCGAGCTCCTGTGCTTTCCCAAAATACATCCACTATATTTATCTTTTGCAATGCTTTCTGTAATGCCATCTTTTGCTTCAGCTCTCCCCTCAGAAAATTCTTTTAAAATTTCTTCTCTTTTAAAATGCAAATGCTCATACCTACTGTAACGCCATTCAAGCAATGCTTTCCTTCAAACGGCAGAACTGCTGCAGTTCTGATCTCCAGTTAGAAAGCAGCTAGAACTTGGAGAAGCAACAGACATACCAGACTGTTGTTTCCTATGTTTTCCATCTCAGACTAAGGGTAAAATAAAATTTGAGGGCTTTTGGAAAAGTTTCGTGTTGCTGCTTTTTAGATTTTGGGGCCTGAAAACTGAATCATGTTTTCCTCATTAAAGAATATTTTTGAAGTTTTCTTTGACCAGAGTGGACTCAAAAATAACAGCACTGTTGGATTTCCTCTTCCTTTGAGTCTATGTATCAATTGAGGAAGTTGTAATTCTTAATAAATAAGCACACAAGCCAAAGAGGAACCAATATGCCGCCCATTATTTAGGGAAATATTTTGGCATTTATTGAGTTCTTGATGATGGCTGAAGAGGAAAGTAATCAACGAGTCATTTTGGCATGATCCTGGCACTTCCTTCCAACAAGCACAGAAGTAGTGTTTTTTTTTTTAAACAATCTTGCATATTTGCCAAATCATATGTGCTCATATAACTATGATTTGTGTTACATGACCAAATTATATTTATCCATAAAATAATTTAAAAAACACAGTAAAAATACTATATATAAAACGCTGACTTGTTACTGTCTATGTTTCAGAGTGTTCTCTGGAGGTTGAAGGATGGAGGTCTGTGTACAGGCAGCTTGAAAAAGGGATTATATCAAAAAGCAAGACTAGCTAGAGATTCTTTCGTTCATCACTGTCAGGAATTCCTGACACTGAAGGAATAATTGTACACCTTTTTTCTATTACTACTGATGTTCCTACTTTCCCTGTTTTGGAAAAATAGCCATTGAAACAAAACCCAGGCCTGGAAATTCTACCTTCTATTGATTTGTGGCAGAAATCAATAAAAGAAGAAAGAAGAAGAAGAAGAAAAAAGTAAAAAGCAGAAACAGATTGCTGAAATGCTATAAAGGTTAAATCCAACATGTGCTATATGTAATAAAATGAAATATTTTCCTCATGTTTTATTCAAGAAATGAATCTTACAATTAATGAATTTCATAAGCTTAATTATGTTTAACTGATTCTACAAGCACTTTCACCATTTACCCCTTGACAGGTATAAACCCATTTCTAGCAGGAAAACATTTCTAAAGAATAACACGCAGCTTTTATCTCAGAACTATTGTTAAATTGTGGTTCAAAAGATACTTTGACAATAACAGTACTGTACAACCTCTAGGTATTTTGTTTCCCAAATTTCTATTTAATTACTGGCACTCTCAGATAAATGAATGCTCAGAATTTTTCCTTATCATGTGTTTATAGATACAATATATCTCTATAAATCCAAGTAAATGTTCCACAGACTGAATTTACAAGCATCATCTAGATAAAAAGAGGAATAAATCAAATCAGTGGCATGTGAGAAGAACAAAGTTTAAAATATGCCATTCATTTCTTTTTGCTAATCTTTCTCCTCTTATCACTGATCTATCAGCTAATAGACAAAAGGGCAGTTAGTGATTTGACACAACAACAACAACAAAAAAACAGGTAATAGAGGGGGTCCATCATTCCCAGCCTGCTAGGTGTGAGTAACCATGTATAAAAAGACAGTGTCAGCTCAAAGGCCCCCTGCCAAGGGGGACTGGAAGTGATCTGAAGTGCAAAAAGAGACAGAAACCACTGACTTCAGTGGAATGCAAGGCATGCTTTCTCCTTTGTTTTCCAGCATGTTTGGCTATTAAAAGAAAACATTGTCTCTAGCTTTGAATCTTTCCAACTGTAACACTGGTCAACGCTGAGAGGTGCTGAGCACTTTCTGGAAAGGTGCAAAGCCCTATTAATTTCCATTAAGGCTGCTGGAGCAGTGAAAGAAGGGCCTCCTGACACTGAAGCACGGTTGCAGCTTTCAAACTGAAATGATTCTGTGTAATAAAACTGCCTTGCTGGTACTAAATCTAATCAGTACCACGTGCCCCATCTCTCATGTAAGCATGTTTTGGAGAATACTTTCTACAATAGCTCATCTGTGGATTCAACCACAAATGAAATGTCTTGCTTATGGTGCACTCCCTTTCCTGCCTCTACAGAATAAAATCAAATGTTTCTTCAGTTATCAGGCAACTTGCCTTTCTCGCTTCTTCAGTCTAAACATATTCAGCATATAACTCCAGGTTTATTGTATTTCTAAATTCCCTATGCACATATATGCATACACTTGCAAATATAAATATAGCAGTTTCATTTAGCCATGAAAATTGGAAACAACTAAGGAATACTTTTTACTTTTAAGGTCTTCGTGGAGTGTTTAATCACTAACAAGCTATTGTTAGCTATTCTAAAATATGTATTTATATAAAGTCAGCAGGGCTGCAAGAATTATTAAATAATTGCATCAATAAAAATACCATTGTTCCATACAGATCTTAAGGTTTGGAGAAATAATGGAAATAGAAATTAAGAATTATCAAGCATTACTCTTACTCATACACTCTCACTATCAACTAACTCAAGTAGCCATTCTCCAACATCTACAAGGAAATTCTCACTGCACAGTTAGAGCTTATTATTCCCTACACTGCCAGGTCCGTGTGCAGTAATGTCCCCAGCTCGTGCTTCCCCAGAAGAACAAAGGACCGAACAGTTTCTTATACACTTGTGGCTCTGACACCACAGGACTACCAACACAGCTCTCAATACTTCTTGTTGCTCAAATGAGTCAGATTTTGATAGAAACTGCTTTATCATTTTCTTCTAAAAAAAAAAAAAAAAATCAGAACAAGCTTCTGGTATGCCTGTTCTCCAGTGTGCCATGAAAAAAAAATGTCACATCCTAGTGTGTTTCTAATTCTTAGAGAGCTCAGTAGCCATTCAAAGTTACTCTGTTGCTGTTTACTCGGGAGTTGCTCCTGAATGCTTCGGGACCCTCCAACTTGACACAGGAAATCATTAAAATTCCTAGTATCCCTGAAGCAAACTTATGCATACTTCCTTCCTCTTTCTTTTTCCTGTAAAGCCTGCACAAATCTGTACATAGCAAGCTACAGCAATGAAGAATTTTTGCATTAGATGGACTATTCTATCTGATTGATCAAAAGTGCATGTTAAGTGAATCATCTATCGCATGTAAATTAATGACAAATAAATAGAATGAATTTGGTTTTTATTCAACAATATTTTGCTGTCCTTCAAGTTTCCTCTCTGAGGAATTCCAAATATTTCATTAGCATTAATGAGTTAGTCCTCATAACCTGCTTGGGAATCATTGTCTCATTTTATAGGGGAGGAAATAAAGGCAACGAGATCAAATGGCCTATCTAGAGTCACAATAGAAATAGTAATATTTATATTTCAGCAAATTTCCCTTTGACATCTCTGTCCCAAGGCTTGCACAAACACATAGTCCATTTCCAACACTATTGAACTTAAACTCTGAACGGACAAGACAAACAAGTTAGGTGGAAATGGAGACACAGAGAGACAAAGTGACTTTCCCACAGTCACATAGACAGGAATTCAAATTTCTGATGCTATGCTCCATACACAATAAAAATGTCAAACTTGCTTGCTAGGTAAAGACCAGACATATAATTACATACCAGAGTAACCATACTAGCCTTTTCTTCTGCATTATCAACCCTTTTCTTGTTCTTCTTCCTTTTTAAATAGAAAAGCTCACAAAGAAATCCTTTGTTAATTGTAAAGGATTGTAACTTTTCAGGTTTGACCTAAGGACTATATTGACCATTCAGTATCTGAATATTTGAATGTCTCATTATAAAGATCAAAACCAATATTCCCTCCTATACCCTCTGAAAGAGAGGAAAAAAAAAAAAGAGAGATTTCAGTATGTCTTCTGTAATAGAAGTGTTTTTGTACAACAGTTAACTTTTGTTAAATTGGGCCTAAAGCAATTAACCTATTTTTTACTGTCGAATTTAATTGTAATTTGACCTAATTAAAGACTAAAATCTGTGCTACACCTGTCTGAATTGCCTTTTTATATAGAGTCTGAAACACATCACACTGGAATAGGCTGAGCATAGAAGAATGAAACAATTTCAAATATGGGGCTGCTAGGCTTTCACGGAGAAAAAAAGGACGCAGTCTGCTAATTTCAGCAAGCACAGAACGGGTCCACTCTAATCTCTCCCTCTAGCTGCTACTGAAGTTACTCCAGATATATGCCAGGTACAGGTGAAACAAGACATCCATTTACAAGGCATTATACAGAATCTAAGGAAAACACAGGGAAAGGCTGTATTTTTAACAGCATCCAAACCATTAATTTCTAAGATTTTGGGGCAAGTGGCCTCGTTAGCTCTCTACTATTTGTTTATCACATTGTATTATGCAAGGAAATGTATTTGGACCACAACTAAGCTCCCCTGTGAGCTGAACTAGTATAGTCAAGAATTCCATATTACATAGCTCATTCCTTATTTTCAACCAAAGGTAAATAATCATCTGAAAGCTAGTGTGCAATTTGTCTTATATTTTGTTTTTAAAATAAATATTTTGAAATAGGTCTTCTTTTCAAAGGCATAGATTGTTCAGCATTGCAAAATATTGGTGTTTGAGATTTGCTCCAAAATAAAAATAAGGACTATATACATATATGCGTATGTGTATATGCATATACACATATATGTACATTCATATGTATGCGATTACATACATACATGTGCATACATACATAAACAGTTTGAAGCTCATTCTACGGAGTAGTGGAATGCATTTGAGCTTGTACAGAGACGACACAGATGTATCCCTTTTCTATTTTAGAAACCTGAGCATCCCACACTAAAGTACAGACAACCAAAAGTGCACCAGAAGTGGAAGGCAGTCTGGAGTATCTGAAAAAAAAAAGAAAAAGAAAAATATATATATATTGTAACAGCGTGTTGAAGCAGAAGAAATAATTCGACAAGACCTCAGTCTGTGGCATCTTTCATTCTGCTAAAGGCCATTTGGCCTACACAAGAGACTTCATGGGATGCCTTAATATTTTAGTTCCTACTTCTTTTGCCTGAAAAATGACCAGCAAGCAAAACTTTCGCATTTTGACAAATGGAAAACATTTATTTGGCCAGTTCTGTAAGAATTTACTGGGGTTTTTTTGTCTGTGTAGGTAGATGTTCAGCAACATACTTTCACCTCTACTGTATATGAAGAGTCTCTTTCACATTGTAACGAGTAGCAGCAGGATGCAAGGAGGTTTACGAGATTTGACTCAGCTCACAGCCTACTAGAACTGTACAAAGACATCCTATGACCCCATAAACATAACAAGTTGTAAAAGGCCATGGATATGTCAACTGATTCACTTCTCTCTTTCTGGAAAACTGACTTTGCTGCAGTAACGTGCTGTACTTTAAAGGTCAGTGTGAACAGGGCTCTGACAAATCAGGCTTGACAACCACACAGTGAGTCAATGATAACAAAACAAGAAGCTTTAAAATAAGTAAACAATAAAGTAGGTAGAATAGCCAGCCTTCTACTCTGGCCTAACTATAAAGGTAAGTTATCTAAGCAAGAAAGTAGATCCTTTTCTGTTGAGTGGAAGATTTTGAAGAAATGCCCATCACTGTATTAATTAAGATCCATGGTGTTAAGATCATTTATTTTGCTTCCATTTTACTGATATCAACAGTAGCTATTCCAGTAGCTACTTCAGAACAAAACAGCATCCGTATACTTCTTCTTCCTATATACTCATTACTAGACATACATGCACGATCTGCTAATTCCTTCAGAAAGACATTTAAATTCTCAAAAAGAAATGATGTATCAAACTTCCTGTCCATAATGGAAGCTGCAGTTTCACCATAGTAAAGCTGAAAATAGAATTACACAAGACTGAGAATAAACTGGTGAGACTGGAAAACATGGCATAAACAAGCTTACATAAAATATAAAATACTAAATCTTTTGGAATAACAAAGGAATGGCTGGTAGATGACCAAGTTTGCAAATGAGTTTGACAAGATTATGCTTCTGGCATTCACAAATAGCCCATAACCAACTGGTTTACTCTCTAGATATACTAAAGAGAATATTTTGCTAATGATTATTGTTTCCTGTGTCTTTTATGCACATATAGACTCACAGTAAATTTATATCATCTAGTTTTATCTGCATGCATCAATCTGCTTATTTGTCTCTCAGACGAAAGGGACATCTTGCACCCACGAGATTTGCCCAAATTTTCCATTTTCTTACCAATGTTCAGAGATAAGAGTTTCCATAAAAAACAAACAAACAAACAAAACAGCAACAAAAATATCCAAGTATTGGAAGTTCTGGTGTTGTGGAGCACTGTGCTATGGTTTAGAGCAATTTTATTCTTAAAGTACTATTATATATAGCAGTATATTAATCAAATTATGGATCTAGTGAATCTTTATTCAAACAAACTAGGCTATCCTAGGCTATAATCTTTACTATTCCTACCATCAAAATACTATGGTGTTTGATTTGAATAGAGTGTGCATTTCATTCTTTATTTTAAGCCTTAGTCCTAAATCTGAATTTAACTTACTGTGCCTTCAATTATTGCAGAGTGCAGACCTAAACAAACAACGTCAGTTTCATTTTAATCAAAACAGCTTTGAGCTACACTTGAGTGTATAATATATTACTTTACTGAAAGCAAGAATAGGTAAAGCATCAGACACTGGATATATCTACTCTGTAAAATAGGTATATTGCAGAGATTCTTATATATTCACATGGCATGGCACAGTGCCATTGGTGATACTAGTTTCAGCACATGAAACAGACTAGCCATGTTTATTAACTGTTTTTAATGAAAATAATTCAGATTCAGACCAAAATATTCCTTGTGGTCACTAAAAATCAGATTCTATGACAAGAATGTGACTGAAATCAGTTTAAACATGGCTGCTGTTTGTTCCCATAAAGAAGAGCTTAGGTAAAAGATATGTGACTGCGTAAACAGGCTAGAAGAGATGTCAGCTGAACCACTGTAGAGAAGCTTGACAAAAACTGTAAATAGTTCTGCTTTGATATCACAATTAAAACACTTCATACATACTGAAATTCTTTGTTATTTGCATGTGTCATTTTCACTGACGTAGTATGAAAATTCCCAAGGCGATTTCTGCATTTTATCTAAGACTTCCTTTTCCTCATTTAAAGCTGAATGATTTCCTTCTATGGCTTTATCAATGTGCCAGAAGAGCTGATAAGATTGCTTCCTTCCTCTGTTAGATATGTTTGGACTTTTGCCATCCCACTGTGAAAAGTAATACATTTGCTCTCTTGTGCTGTGTACCAGTAACGAGTAGAAGACAGCTAGCTTCATTCATAAAATGTGACCAGAAGATTGTTGTGACAGGAAAATTAAACAAAGAGGCAGGTTTACGTTGGAGCTATTCAGGGCCTCAGTCATTGCACCTCCACTAATCTATAGTTGTAAGAAAGATCACACAAGTACTATGAAGCAAATCTCTCTTCTTCAAAGAACTTCTTGATTATGAACTACTGTGAATCCTCTCACAAGGGAGGTAGTAACAGTCCTAAACTCTCCGCATGCCTTTCCTTTATTGCTTCACTCTTCTCTCCTCTCCCCTACCCATTACACACTTTTCAGAGAGAGCTCTACTCTTATCAGTTCTGTGCACACCACAGTGAAGTAGGTGCGAGGGAGATGAAAGCATGACCTCCTTTAATCCTGCACTGTACCTCTCCTGCGAAGAATTGCCAGGGTTATAGACAGAAGTTATTATTGTTCTGTGGGCAGAATCTTTCCCTTCCCATTTCATCCCCATACCAGGAAGAACAATTGTGGACTTAACAGACCCAATTTCAGTTATATGCTACATGCCCTTGCATCCCATATTGGACTTCAGCAAGCACGCAAGTGAGTGAAGTAGATACAGACAGCTTGAATGAGCTTCTGTATATAAATGTTAAGAGCTGTGAATCAGTAAGTTATCTATTTCCTGAATACAAGCATGAAGGCAGCAGCTGTTTTTACAAGATAAACAATATCATATCCTCCTGGACCTGAAGGAAAGTCTTGAATTGCTATATATCGCTTTAATTAAAAAGAACACCCAACAATTGGTATAAAGTTCTCACAGTGTTTTTGTGTCATTTGGAGACATATTTAATATATGGGTGAGTCTTCTGATATAATTTTCCTTGGTTCTGATGTAGCACTCTCATTTCCTTGTCTAAAAAAAGAACACTCCCCACAGTGCTTAATGGAATCTAAATTTTATGTTTTCACTGCACATATATTTCACTGAGAGATTGTAAGGTTTCTCTTTAAGCTAGCATGACACTGATACTGTCATGGTCAGTGTGGAATGGTACAGCGGGGCTTTTACACTGCCTCTCCCCCTTGTGTGGATCTCTCAGCTTCAGCGGGAGCAGCATCGGTTGGGTCTGCAACCATTAGCTGGTTGGCTGCCTATCACACCAAAACAGATGTGCCCAACTTTGCAGCTACTTTGTGCAGCCTGCTATGCTGCTGTCTTCAGGATGCAATAACTTGGGTTCTTCCATCTGCAAGGTCCCTCTCCAGCCTATCCTAGATTCCTCTTGGTACATTATCTCTTGTTTTCCTTTAAGTTCTCATAATTGCTGGTATTCCCCCAGATTCTCTGTTTTCACAATTTCCCAGTCCTCTGCTATTCTTCTCTGTCCCTAAGATTTTTACTTCCCTTTGTGGCCACCTCAGCCTATCTAAATTCCTTCCATCCAGATTCAAGCACAGAGTATGGAGATCACTTCTGCTGCCTACTTTATGAAGCAGGAGGGGAGAACCACCACTATACACTTGCTATTACTTTACTCTTCTGATTTCCAGGCTGAATGATGTCCTCACTTGTGTAGCCAGTGGGACTCACAGCCTGCTGCTGCAGGGCTGGGAACACCTGACTCATGCTGGGTGTCAAGGTTTACTTAAAAGGTTGAACTTTGTCTCCTGTGTTACAGCAAGAAACAGCCTCAAACACTCTGGTATGGGCCAAAGGCCCTTCCCTGCTCCAACAAATATCAAGATACTGCAAATTCTGGGCATAGTTTTGAATCCCCTAGAAAACCTGTAACATGCTTGCTGCCAAAAAAAAAAAAAAAAAAAAACAGTGTGAAGTACGTGGTATATGCTGACTATGCCTATGTCCTATTACACAGAATTTTTTTTTCGTGGTTTTTCTTAGAAACAATACCTGCAAGGTAATTGGGCAATTTAAGAAATTAATTAGACTACTGTGCAGCAAAAATGTGCCCACTATATATCTATTAAGTATTTTTTCATTATTCGTTCCTTTAAATTCTCAAATTCTGTAAAAGTCTAAACCTACAAATTCTATGCTTCCAAGCTTATAAAGAAAAAAGTTTCATTCATTTAACTGCTGAGCATGGCAATTGCAAGAATATGGAACAAATTAAATTCCTAAATTATGATTTGGTTAAGTTGAGCATGGCTTGGAAAAACTGCACTTCCAGTGAAAACCAACCTCTTGAGGAAATTTAAGAGGTGAGGTCATAATGTGGGCTACTTACTGCCAGAAGACAAGAATGTCATCCCACGCTGAACTGCTGATTGACCTGGCAGGAATCTGAATATTTAGGGTATTAAAGATATTAGTATTCAAAAGATTTCACCTATCAAATGCATTTAAAGCTGAGATTTAACTTTAAAATCTGAACCTTATACCTTTACCACAGTAAAAGCAATATAATCAGGGTGAGAGAAATAGAACATTAAGAAATCTTGCAAAGTAATTGGTTTTAATTTTCCATGACATAGAAATATGTGGTCTAGTGGTCTAAGTACAGTAGTAAGGGCCAGGAACTTCAAATTTCCAATGCTGTCTGGATCTCTCAATCGCTTAAGAAAGCTCTTCTAACCCTTCCACCTTAAGTTCCATCTTCTTCTTTGGAGAGAAGAAAATCCAGTAAGAGGCAATGGCAATGATCTAATGTTTACTAGAAAAGATCTATAATTTTGAAATGGGATGGAGAAATTTCCCCAAATTGGACCATTTGAGAGTATTAAGAAGATTATTAAACTTTAAAGTACTAAATAAAATTTTTGCTTCTCAAATTTGCTTCGCTTGTGGATAGTGACAAAACTGCCTTTTTCACAGAAGTTGGACCTTTGCAGAAAAGATCAACAAAATATAGTAGGGATAAAAATACACAAGATTATACAAGAACAGAACAATCTATATAACTTCCTAGATAACCAGATTCTTTCCTTTGGAGCTAGCTTGAAGAAATTTATGGAAAAGTATAAATATCTTTTATAATAACAATTACTATTATCTGGTATTTATAAATAGATTGTCATTTTCTATTAGAATTGGAAAAGCATCCTTAAAAGAAAGGAACAAACTTCCATGCCTGGAGCTAACCCACTTCAGTGGGTTGCTGGTTGTTTTAGACTTTACAGTTTTACCTAGGAAGTTGTCTGTCCTTGCTTCTACATTTGGTAACAGAAATATAACATAAAGCAAATATACAGACTACAGAATATGAATGAACATCAGAGCAAGTCTAAAATTTCTTTTTGATCTGTTAAGAGACTGTTTGCTTTTCTTCTCTTTGTTATCAAGTTGCCGGTGTATGCTACATTTTCACAACAATTCTAAAACTATGTTCAATACCAACAGTCCGCACCTTCTAGAAAGATTATGTAGCATTCTGTGCTCCCTCTTATAGTGTGTCTGCTCATCTACCAGTGAACATATATGTTTCTTGAAAGGCTTTGATACTAGACATCAGAAACAATCTCCACATTGCTGTGCCCAGATAACGGAAGAAGCATGTGGATGACAGCTTGACAAACGCAAAACTATATCGTTTCAAAAATATATGTCTAGAAAGTTGACTGGATACTGGTGCTTAATATATATATTCATCCTTATTAATTAAATCAAGCATTGAATAAAAACCATGAGATGGATTCTGCTCTTAGAACATCAACTAGAATCCTGACACTAACTTTGCAGAAATGGGAGCACACCCCTAATAGAAGTTAGGAAATTAAAGAAACTTAGCTCAAAAGCAAGTTAATTTTGATTCTCTGAACAGGGTCTTCTTTCATCACCACAGATCCTCATTCCCATCCCTTTTGCATGTGTGTATGTGTGCAACTATCGACCATTCTCCTCACTTCTGAAAGTCCTGCTCAAAGCTCAAGGTTCAGTGCTATGGAAGACCTATATGGTTCCAAATGAACTGGACAGGTCATCTTTCCAGCCACACGTTGGCTAGGAATGTATGCCATTCCCAGCCTCAGATACATAAATGTAAAAGCTGGAAAGCAATCAACTGTCCAAATCAAAAATTGCTTACAAAATGATTTCCATCTGTAAGAAGCTTGAAAACTGCACATTGTGATTTCATTTGACTTAAATAACTCAGTGATTCTGCAAGATAATTTACATTTTCTGCACAATAATTCTTGGTCTGCTATTTAACTATTTCTTTAAACATTTGTCATTCCAAATACATAGTTTGGATAGTGTTCCCAGAAACAGGTCAGCAGTTTTTATTTCCCAGTCCTGTGTTGACAAATCATAGACAGGAAATTATAGTATGGATATAGATTTTATAAACATAGTTTCTTTTTGAAGTATTCTTCCAATTCCAGTCAGTCCTCCACATCCATTCATCCACATCCTACTGAAATATTTCTGTCATTTCTTTCAAAATATCCTTTAGAATTTAAAATAAGTCCTTTAAAGTTAGTCACCCTTCTCCTTTAAAATTCTCTCATCTTTTCTGTAACAACGCAAATATTTTCAAACAATAACACAAATAAAGATGTTAAGCTACAGTATTTGTTTCATTTTGTGCATTAAGTGATCTGCTATCATCCTGCAACCTGTGAAGTTCACTTTTTTTTGTTTGTTTTTGCATGATTCTTATACTAGTATTTCTTTCCAAGTGTTAGTGAAACATATTGCTTTAATGTTATTTGAAATAGAGTCCAGAAAGGCCAGTTCTAAACCCAACCTACTATGATATCTACTGTACAAGATGAGTATTAAAAGACTGTTTAAAAGAGAGAAGCAGCTATTTACTCTGCTAAGGCATGACTGTCCCCTTCCTTACATTTCTAGTAGACTTTGTATGTCAGTTCTTAAGATGTACCAAGTGATTTTGTTTCCACCTTTCACAATCAAACAGATCTCATTGTCATAAAGTGGTTCAGGCTATTCAGTATAAATTTTCTGTTCAATTGTAATGTTTCGGTTTGCATTGACCAATACTTCTCTCAGAATGGAATCCCTTTTAGAATGTGGCATTTTGATGGTTCGGTTCTTTCATATTTAACACTTCACAGGAACTAATCATCACAATTCTCTTGTACTAAATTTTGAGCTATAAATTAACAAAACCATTGGGACAGTCAGTAAAGAATACTATCAGAAGAGTCTGTCATTTTTAACAGAATGGTGTAGGGAAAAATAAAATATCCTTTTATTTGTAGGCTGGGCATATAAATACAATAGATGTTAAGCCTAACGATCACACTCTGCTGTCTAGTTGATGCATCTACATCTCAGCAGATGAGCTCTAGCAGTGGATTATTCTTTCTATGAACTTACATATGTGAATCTCTTGGTCACTCACTCCTTCCTTGCTGCTAGAGTAAAAGCAAAGTAGTTGCCAAACATCTGTGAGAACTTGAACACTACCTGTTTATAATGTGCAGCCCGAGTCAACAGCAAGTGGTTGGCCTCTTCTGCCTAGACTGCCCCCCTCACCTCTGTGTAAAAGGGTCAGCCAAGAACCTGCAGGCCAAAAGGAACATAATCCAGATGACTAATGCTTTTCATTCAAGCGATCAGAACTCACTTGCACACTCTTTTCTCCCACCTCTATCAAGACACCTGTAACAGGAAAGCATTATTTCAAAGTCAATAGCTATGAAAATAAAAAGGTTGGCAGAGGTTCTAAGAAAATGCATGCCCTTGTTTTAATTTGTTTTATGTAGTGGGTCTCTAAAAGTGCAAAAGCATGTGGCATGCTCGAGGCCCCTCCCAGCTAAAGGACAAGAATAAGTTCATTTATGGTCTCATTCTACTTACAATCCTTTTCATGTGTAGGTGTTTTTTTTTAATCTCTCCATCTCATCTGTGAGGCTTCTACCTCTAATAAAAAGCTGTCATCCAAAGAATGCAAATAACTCTTAAGCTTCCCAAATTAGACTTACATTGAGGAAAAAAGTAGGTACTGCAAGCCATCCCTGACAGTCTGGTAAAGTCATTTATGGAAATTTATTAAAAAACTATGAGGGAGACTATGTCTAAGTTTGCATGCCACTACTTCAGTAACAGCAACTTATAGATACTTAGAAGCTGATTTTTGAAGGGTTGATCACTCAGAAATTCAGCTGAATTTAGTTACTAATTTACAACACAAATATGACTACCTATGAAGTTCTACTCACATAAGGAGACTGCTATCTCCATAATATAGCAGTGTAGCTGTAATGAACTAAATATCATTAGGCTGGCAAGCTAGAAAGATTGGACGTTGTAAATTAACATCAGTGTGAAGTCAGCATAGCATAGTTAACAGGTCAAGCTCTTAATCAGAGTTGAGCTCTAATGAGACTGGAGTAATGCCATGATAGATCACAGTAGCAATGGAAGGAACCTGGAGAAATATAATGTTGATGGGGTCTCATGCATTTAATCAATTTTTAAAATGTGTATTTTTGTAATTTAAAAACATTAAATCTTCTGAATAAGAGGTGTTCCACACTTCAGTCTGTGTCTTTTTTGCCTTGTGAGGTGGGAGGTATCAGCTTGCAAGATGACCCTATTTTTATATCAACAAAATCTTTAGCATTTAATCATTATTATACATTTTGGTATCCATTAGATTAAGTATGAGAATTTGTATAGTAATAATTGTGATTTACCACACAAATGTCTCTTTTTAGTTCCCATGGCATTTCTCTATTTTTCTTAAAAAAATGTTAATTATAGCTGTGAATTCTTTTGTATTTCAATTCACTTTTAACAGCTTAAATGTTCTGATTCATGGGAAACGCTTTTTGCATTTAATAATATACTATCCACAGGTTTATGTTAAATACTTAATCATATTTCTCTTGTCTCAAGTTTTTGCTCTAATGTATAAAAACAGAAACATTCAGACAACTACCAAAAATAGACAGAGAAAGATCAAGGAGACAATTAAAAAAATAAAGTACATACAACTGCAATGATAAACACATCACAGTAGACGTAGTAATCGTAGACTGATGACCACTCTCTTGAAGTTTGAGTTGAAACTTGGGATTTGACTGAATACACTGGTTTGAATACATAATAATAATACAAGATCAGACTGAGATTGGAATCCAAATATTCATATTTTGACAAATATACAGTTAAACAGTCTCTGCCCAAGAAAATATAAAATCTAGAAGAAGGCAGTATTTTTTCCAATCTGCAAGTTTTGAAGTAAAACAGAGAGTGATTGCAAGCTTAACCCAAACATCATGGTTTCTATGGGCTCTGGCTAGACTTTTGGATTATATCGACATTGTTTCCAAATGTCACTTCAGTAACCGCCAGACTGTACATAGTAAAACACAAGGGGTTTTGGCAAGATAGTGCAACAATGAGCATTCTGTCAGGCTGCTCTGCGGAATATGTGATACAGGCAGCAGGGATACCACTGATCATCATCACAAGAGCCTGCTAGAACATATTGGAGGATTCTGACATCTGGGTGTTTCTGCAGACTCCCTCCTGTTTCCCAACATTATGTCTTTAAAACAACCCAAGGGCAATCCAAATTTATGACTGACTAGATCATCAGGAAATGTGGCCTTAAGGACACTATCACAGGCATTCTTACCTATACAGATGAGGTCTAAATGACTTGCTCAAAGTCATATTTGAATCTAGATCTAAGCTTCCCCTAATTCAGAAATAACCTGTTCCTCTAGTTTGAGTCCTTAAGGAAGTTAAATAGTTCAGTTCAGCCAAACATATGCATGTTTGAATGCTCCTGAGGTCTCCTGAATCTGCAAAAGTAGGGCAAGAAATCTCATAAAAATGTGTATGACTTCAAGGGAAGTTCCACACAGAGTTGGCTGCAGAGTAGGACCTCTGGAAATGCTTCTTTTGCTCAGACTACCTTTTCCAAAGCCTCTCTGCTGAACGGATTCTGTCCATACACTACCGAGTATTTATGTTTGAGCTATACAGATATTTTATGAACACCCAAAGGTGGGGTATATTACTTTTTCTGGAGGATAAAGAAAAAACACATGGTCTTATACTTTCTCTACTGTTTTTAAAAGACTGTAATTAATGCATAATTCCATGACAGCCAAATAAAACTTTAAAATTCAAGGTTGTCTGTACATTCCATCCATACTAAATCTGTATGTCACATTTGGCTCATACTTTTTATAAAAACAATGGACCTATGATCATCTGACTTAATTTTGTACTTTCTGGTTGGATTTTAGCCCCTATTTTTAAATAAAAATAAAGTCTGATAGATATTATAATTTATAGTCTTATTTAGTTCATATTGCTTTTTATAATGCATCCTTAGAAATTTTAAAGTGGCTCTTTATTAATAAATGTATTTTCCATTTTGTTTACACCTACAAAATTAATGCATTGTTATTTTAAGACTTCTGACAAGTGTGATACACGCTGAATTTTCTCAGATAATTATTTGCTTTGAGAGAGAAAAACATGTCTAAGGGATTACTTACTTCCTATAATGATTTCCACTGAGTATGCCAGGTAGCATCTTTGTCTCAGTGAATGCAAAATATCCCTTACTTCAATAGTATCAGACTATCACCTACTAATGCAGATGCTGCAGTATATGATTGTTTATGTTTTCCCCATATATAAGAAATACAGCCTCACCAAAAAAAAAATCACTTGCATTGTAGTTCAACAAATGTTCATATGATGAAAAAAGTGATCACTGCTATGTGGTAATTTCTAAAAGAACACTTCTCTATGTCGTGCACTTGCAACAACTTCGTCCTGGTAAGTTAATCATTTCTGTCTGACTTGTGCAGACACTTGGATCTGTTAACACAGACAGAAGTAGTTCCCTTGTGGTTACCAAAAATGAATGGATTTTTTTACTTGTTTTCCCATCATAGATTTGATCCTGCCACTTTACACAACGTAACTATCTCAGATAGGAATGCTGACACAAATAGGACTATACAACAGACTCCAATATCATTTCAATCAGAAAAGTCCAAGCCCAGTAAAATGCAGTCACAAATGATGCGTTTACTGCTTTCAATTTCCAGCAGGACACACTATACCAACATTTTAAAGCTTCAAAATAAATCAATCTCATATTAATACAATGTATGTGTTGGAGATTTTAACAAGTAAAAAGCAGCTACAGACCCCCTGAAAAAAATCAAAGATCAACCTGTTTACCACATGCTTTACAAAATAGCTTTCAAATCTCTGAGTTCTGCAGACATGTTAAATACACAATAGGTCAAAAAACAAGTGTAACATTTTGATTATTTCAGTCTGTTCTATATGTCTGTTTCCTTATTAAACTTCATGTACTGAATATAAATAACAAAATTCGTAATCCTGCAGCTTTTGACAGCTGCAGAAATCACAAGCAATAACAGTATGAAAACCATGCCAACATTATTTAAACCTTACCAGCCTCCTTCCATTATTGTTACTGCCTCAGTTCAGAAAGCATTATAGAAGGCAACAAATAAATGGAAACCTGTATCTCATGATGTTGCATTTACCACCAGTGTGAGTTAACAGTCCAACAAGATGCTTAGTTTAGTCAGTAAAGAAATTCATACTGTCTTCCATAAGTTCTGTAAACTTTGTTTCAAATATTTCTGAGGCCATCCAATTCTTTCTTAAATTGGCATATCAACTTGTCTCTTTTTTTTTTTTTTTTTGATCAGGCTTTTCTTCTTTTACTTCTGTCCGGAAGGTTATATTACCTTTGCGGTATGTATTTGCCACTGGTATTTCAATACAGACTGGTTCTGAAATGTATATAAAACACATTTCCTTGCTTATTACACAAATACTCAAGTTACTCTGAAGATGTATTCCACATGCTTAGATTTTTTAATCTATACTGTCTTTTGACATCAATTTGTTCAAATCCAGTCTTTTTACTCATGTGCTTACTACTCACATACAACTCACCTTTTAACTTACTCAATTTATTCTAATCCGTTCACTAATTCATTCTACATGCATATATCATGCTCAGCTCTCCTGCCTGCTGCTAATGCTGCCATCTCTCCCTTCTCTGTTTTTAGCTCACTGGCCCAGGTTTAGAAGCACAGATAGTACAGGGGATGAGAGCACCTCAGTGGGTTTTCTAAGTCTCAAATTCTTCCCCAAGCAGCAACAACGGAGACCAGGCTCAGCCTTATCAGCCCCTCAACAGAATCTGCCTAGCTCTGTATAACTCTGACTCCTGCTGCAATGAGATGGGGAGGGCTGACACGCTTCCCACTGCCACAACTTTCAGTGGCTCCCACACAGCAGGAAAGCACTGCCTGGTGCAAGGGTCGCACTAACTACCCTGAGATCTGTATTCTCCTCTTCTGCATAACCATCACTGGGTTATACAGCCCATTCTTTTGAAAAGTATAATGATGAGATTGAGGACTGAAGTTAAAAGCAAAGCCACAAGAAGTTCATTTGGGTAAGCATTGCTCACAGCGGGGTAGAAAAACAATTTTAGATCTGAGCAAAACAGTAGCAGTTAGAAGTACTTGAAACACTCTTAAACAGAATTTTAAAAACCTGGAAATCTAGCTTCTATACCCACTGAACTATTCTATAATTGATTGGTTTACATAATAAAATTTCCACTACTGAATGGACATGTCCTGTTTCAGAACATTCCTGAATTTTACAGGGTAATATGATACCCAAAACTAAATCTGGATTTAATTTTGTAATTCCTCATTACTTTTACAATAGCTAAAACTTCCACATTTTTGACTTTAAGTGGAATAAGGAGAAATACAAATCTGGATTCAAAT
Source organism: Crypturellus undulatus (assembly GCA_013389825.1). Classification (NCBI taxonomy): domain Eukaryota; kingdom Metazoa; phylum Chordata; class Aves; order Tinamiformes; family Tinamidae; genus Crypturellus; species Crypturellus undulatus. The sequence goes on from VWPW01013329.1 coordinate 215,272, forward strand.
TTTGTCTAGTGTCTGTGATAAATAACAGAAGAAATTGATTTGTCAGTTATTTTGAAAATATAAGCTCTCAACAGATTAACCAGGACATAGTAGCATGATATTAATTTTGTCATAAATCTAGAAGCTATTTCCCTTTAGTATTGCCTAAGATATCTTATTCTTTCAAACTAGTTGATTACCACTGGTTGAGACGGATTTATTATTAGAATTTTATCAGTATACAAGGTGATATTATGATTTCTGGCTTCACAAAACAGCCAAAAAGACATTAGAAATAAAATTCAAATTTAAGCTATCACCTTTTACTCTTTATCATTTGTTATCACTGGAAAATAAAATATGACTTTTGACCAGCTCAGCAGTCTAGGAAACTGTCCCTCAAGCCCCAGCATACTCGATAGCAACTGAGCACAGCACAAGGCCCAACTTCAAACTCTGCAAAGGCCATCTTCAAGCATATGAGTGAAACCATAACAGAAAGGAGAAGGAGGAAGCACCTGGCAGCAGAGGTGCAATGTACCCTGGAGGGTATTCTGTTCATAACAACTCAGCTAATCAACAGTCTCACCTACCTCCCGCTAAGCTGACATTGTGTCAATTGATAATGCAACTTCTCAGAGCCACTGTGTTTCAGAACAAGTTGTACTTGGCAGATTGCCAGGGTGCTGAGTGATCCTTCTCCTGCAAGATTCCAGAGCTTCAACAAACACAACAGGTCACTTTCCACTAGTGACATAAAAGAAAAAGATTGAACATGTCAGCGTGGACAATGATTGCCTGCTGAAATCAGCATGCAGAGCCAAGCTCTGTTTACAATGCAGCTATGTTAAAGGGAAATCACATAACCCTCTCCCCCATGTTCGCATGCTGCCATACTGAATAGCTGCTTAGAGCCTGAAAAGAATGGCCATATATTAAATCATTTGGAATACTTTTAATGAGTGCACATCTATCTGTAGGAGGATGAAGGATGAGAAACAAATGCTATACTGCCTGGATCCTAGAGAAAAACTAACTCCACCTGTAGTACTGGAATGAACGGACAAATATGTGGCAACAAGCACTTCAGAAACTTCTCTCGGACTTTTTAAAAATCAGTCTGCAGAAATCACCATTTGGTATAACATCTGAAGGATTTTTGGGGGGGAGGGTACCACTTTTAACATATTTAATAAATGGAAAGTATAGTATTTTGTGTATAGATTAGAGTTGCATGGATGTCTTGCGTTTTAAGTTCTTGTTCAGGAGGAATAAATCCATCTTTAAGTATTTTGTTTAGAAATACAATTGAAGACATTTGAACCAAGATTGGCAAAGCAGAACACTTTTTTTCTTTTCTGATCAGATGAAAAGCTCCTATGAATGTAGCTCCCAGATATGAATGCCCATTAGACAGACAAAATCACTACTATATCTATATCTACATACTATATCAATATACTTTATCAATAGTAGTGTGAACATTAAGTACGAATGACTACAATGGATCATAAGCTTATGATCTGGCAAATGTATTACTTCTTAATATCAGAAAGTGCAATTGCAAAACCGCAAAACAGAGCATGAAAAAATGTTAAAAACACTTCAGACAACAATCGACCGGTATTCCTACTATTATGTTAAATATTAAGGATTAGAGGAGGATATGCTCGAATACACAGGGGACCACCTACGCCTATCTTACAGGCTTACAGCTATCTAGATTCCTCTCCTAAGATCTGCTGTGTTTATACACAAAAAAGTTGTCAGAATCAGAAGAACTAGATCAGTTTACATAATTACGAATATAACCTGCAAGCAGAAAAGATCCTGTCAATTTAAATGTTTAACATCAAGATGTTTTGCTTCCTAAACAGACTTTTGAGAGACAGCAATGATACTGCAATCATGCATCATCTTATACATCCCATTATTTTTTACATTAATAGCTCAAATCTGAAAAGCTATACAGAAATATAAGGGAGAGAACATCAAAGATATGCCAACAGCTTCTGTGATTTTTAAAGTTTCTCATTTATGGCATGCTTCTGTAGCCTAGTTGTGTGGCACCAGCATGGGCTGGCTGGCCAATCACAGACTCTATTCTGTGTTTACACGTACTCACTTATGTAAACACTGGAGCTGGCTGATGACCAATTTCCATATCCATGGATTATCTCCTCTATTTTGATATATTTTCTGAAGCACTAAGGTGACTGAATATTAAAATAAAGCTAGAGGCTTTTTTTCTGAATCTTTTCAATAAATTTTTAGTAAATTGGCCATTGTCAGACTTTCTCCTACTGGGTAAGAGGGATCCCAAATCAATTAATATTTGATCATTACCATCTTTATTTTGAAAACAGCAACAGAAACTTGCATCAGCTATTTAAAATGGAATGATGGTCTCAAATATCATTTGGCTGCCTTGTGCCAAGGAAGAGTTTTTAAAAGATGTTATTGTTATCTTTTCAAATTATACTATGTGCTGTTTATTTAGCCTCTTATCATAGCAGTACAAACAAATCTACAAGAAGATACAATTGTGACCTTACAAAAGTCTCCAGAGTGCACTAGAATATGAAGTTGCTGCTTAGAGAATTTCCAAAAAGAAACTATTGTGACTTTTTGAAGACTGAGTACACGAAGTCATTTAACATAAGAGAATTCAAGAAAAGAAAAATCTTAGAGGAAGCTTAAAGTGAACATGTATAACATAGTTACTATCATTTCTGTATCTTTCATTTCTCATTTTGCTCAGTTGTAATGCATGGGGGTTTAATAAAATCCAAGCAGTGTCAGGTGGACAGGGTATCTCTAGACCTGCACACCAAAATAGGCCATAAAATATTCATTATTGGGTTCATTGCTCAAATCTAGCTGGGATGTAAGGGAATTCAATGTTAGGCAATTTCGTCTACCAGACAGAAACCAAGCCTTGTTGCAGATGTGTTAAGTTAGCTATCATAACAATAACTAGGAATGTAAGGCAGTTTAAGAGAAGCTGTCATGGGGTTTGATCTAATAATAACATATGAGTACTTAATCAAGATTTTTGAAATACAAGATTGGTCCACAGGACACTGGAGGGTACCACAGAGATACCTGCCACCACCTACCCTATACTTTGACTGAAGGTTACAGAGCATGTTTACACAGCACAACGTTGAACAAAGTAGCTGCAGACCTATTTACCAAAGGCTTCTAACCTAATAAGCTTGAGCAGAGGGTTCTCCTGTTGGAAGAGGCACTGCTTTCAAGAGGCTCCCTTGCTCTGCACTGCACAGTACCATGGAAATATCTTGAGATCCTCTACGTCCTCACAGGGCAGGCACGGCACACGTAACAGCTATGCTAACTTCTCAAGCGACCTTTCTAATATATAATAAGGCCATTTTTGATAACAAATAAAAATGTGGTGCCTTCCCACATGGAAATATTGATATGAATCATTCTATTTAAGAAAAGGTGCATTAGAACAGCATGAATCATTGTTTGTTCTTTGCAGTATTCCAGTGCAATACAGGCACAAGTATTATTCACCCAGATGTGTAGTAACTTTTGCAAAGCATTGCTCTTAAGTATTCTAGCCACAAGGAAATTCCCTTTCTGCAATTTATAAGTATTTTATTCTGTGAAGATATGTTCTTCCAGTCTGTATATACTGATATAAACAAAAATCATACAACAAGCAAAATCACCAAGCTAGCATTATCAGGTGCATGTGTTTTTTTTTCCCCTTCTGGTAGTCTGTCTACACAAACTGCAAGTACCCAATCTTATTTCGTCTTAGAAACTGAACAGTACTAATTCTTGCTAACGTTCAGGTGGGAGATCATAAAACCTTGAATCACAGCTGAAGCAAAACAAAGAATCGTGAGTGATTATTCAATAAATACTAGGCCTCAGATATTACAAAGGATGGACTCCTATACTCCAGAAATAAAATAATTTCATAAATACTATCTTCCATTTCTAGAAAAAATAGACAAGAGAACAAATGTTATCAGGATCATTTTTGAATCAATTAGAATTGATTTGAATCAATTAGAAATAAATTTACAGATTATTTTCCTTTTCAAAACTGAAAACATCCATTGTTGAAAGTCAGTAACAAGCAAAGATACATGCCAGCAAAGTAAAAGAGAAACAAGTGATTCAAGAAACATACATAACATTTTCTTAACTTAAAAGAGTACTCTTCACAGAAGCAATCTACTAAACTACAACTAAATCCCCAACTGAATTTAGCCTACCAGTTTTCACTGCAAACATTGTTTGCACCTGTAACAGACCAAATGAGATTTCTTAAGTTAGTAAATTATGTAAAAAATAATCATTACAGTCCAACAGGATGTAAGAGTGGTAGCAGCATATTATTGTAATTAGAGACTCAGAGCATCTTCCTGCAAAAATTAAAAGACCAGTTTTCCTTTTGAGCAGATTTGTATATTTTATACTTAATATATTATAGACATCCCACATATCAATTTTTCCATTACAACAATTGAATGCAGGAGAAATACAGTCTTCAAAGTATCAGCTTTCTAACAAAAGAAAGTAAATTACAGTACTGGGCAAGAAGTGTTTCAATACAGTTGATGGACTGCCGGATTGGTAATTGGTAATGGTTTGAGCTGAGCATGGTTAACTATGTAAATTAAATTCCTTTTATGAGGTATAAATGCTATGTGCTCAGTAAGTCTACAGCAGATGAAATGGGCGCTCCCCAATGGGAGGGACATGTATCCGCTCTCAATACTAGGCTTGTTTATACTAGCCTAGTATCTGAAAGAAAATTAGAATCAGATGATCTTAATTAACAGTCTTAGTTACTATTTACATTTGTTCTAGCAAATGCTAGATTTTTATTTGACTATGGATGGCAGAAAAAATTCCAATAAAGTCTAGTACATCTATGCATCACCTATATAGCGAAAAAGTTAACTACCATTTCAAAGTATTTACATAAGGCTTACTTCCATAAAGCACTAGCAACTGTTTTTGTTTCCTTTATTAGTAATTACACGACACCTGTTTATAGAAGATTTATAGAAAATTGTTATAAAATACTGTCTTTAAGATTTTTCTTCCTCATCCAACTTATGGTATTGACCAAGAGGAGGCATATTCTTCCTCCACTTTGAAACTGCAATAACTTATTCAATTGCCTTTAGTGAACTGAGGCTATCCCCAGATTGGAACATGTTGTGACCCCACTAGAACCCCTCACTCTGCATCACTCACCAGCCATGGGGATGACCTATACAGATAGTTCTGTGCCAGACATGCTATCAAGCCTGTGCAACTACTAAAGCACCCTCTATTTCAGTAACATAATTTAATTCTATCTGAGGTTCTTCAACTTGAAAATGGCAAGACATAATTTTCCCCTAAAAGTATCAATATTGGCAACTAATGCAAAAACAATTTCCCTTTTGCTCTAATCCATTACAAGCATTAACAATGTAGGTGTGTATTTTGAAGACATACTACGAACCAATAGATTTTCAGTCGCATGTGACCTGTGAACAGTTCAAGTGCAGCCCCATACCAAACTCATGTCACCGGATAGTCAGTTGGGCCACATGTGATTCATGTAGGTACTCTGCTACCAGAAGTATAGACTACCTTTGGACAGCATTCAGCAGCAGAAACCTTAGTAACTGTTGATATCTTCCTTCCTTCACACCCCTGTTCTTTGGAATATGCTTCTTACAGCTTTATCTGTACATACATGCCTAGCAGAAATGAGCCACATACAGACAAATCTATTATGGCAGAAGAGCTGTTTTCTTTACAAAGGGCTTCAGTTTTAAAATAAATGATTTGTGTTTCTAGATTCAATTACTCTTACACATACCACCACAGAAAGCAGTGAATATCTGGAGTGCCCTACCATGACTACTGCTGGCTGCACACAAGGCAAAATATTGAGTCATGGACTCAGAGCCCTTCTGTCATTCTTTTAAAACCTTGATCTTGTGTATGAGTCAACAGCTAAGGATTCTCTTAAACAATAAATCTCTAGAATCTTGAGTGTCAGCTCATCACCTGTGAACTCCTTGTAAATATTTAAAAAACAAGCCAGAACAGTTATGTTGACTCAACAGTGCACTGAACAACCTTTTGGTCAAGTAATTTGCATGAAAGGAGTCTCTGTCATTAAAGATATTGTGAAAGGGCCAAATTCTTGCCCTTTCTGACAGTCCAGAAGAATAGCTCTAATTACACTAAAGTGTATAGAAATGTATTTTTTTTGATGTTCTTGCTTGCTTTTGCTAGTACAGGCAGGCTATAGCATCCCGTATCGCTTCAAACGAAATCCTAAAAAAAATGGCAAAGCACAAAAATGAAGAACACATTTCAAAATTTCTCATCTTCCTTTTGTAGAATTCTAAACACCTGATTTCCCTTAAAAGTCTTATTTTTACATATCATGTTAAAATTTTTCATGCGTTGCCTGCTATATATGCACAAACATTTCAATGTGTTCTGACAGATCACAATCAAATATTTTAATATTCTACAAATTTAAAAGCAAGACAGAAAATTTATTGACAGCTATGCAAATAAAGTGCATCATTTTTGTATGCAAATTTACACAAGCAAAATCAGATTGCATGTACACACCCACAGCCTAAAATCTTTTAGAAGATGCTTTTGAAAAATCTGGTCCTCGTTAGAGATTCAATAGGGTAGGCATTGCCTACAATACTTGGAATCCAAAAGTTGCAATCTTTGTTACGCATTATCTTTTGGTTTTGGGGGAAAAAAAAAAATCTACATTTTGGCTTTCAACACTACCAGCTTTCACTGTTTTGATATCCTAACTTGCAGCGATTTCTAAAATTTAATTATGTGAAATACTTTGTGTAACATTATAAATCACTTCAGGAATGTGAGCAAAGATCTCAGAAAAAGCATACATTATTATATACACATGAAGGGACACACCACGTTACAAGATGCAAAAATAGTTATCTAGTAGAAATACGAATGACTAGAGGAAATAGCCACAAACTGAAGCACCAAAAGTTCCACTGGAACTTAAGGAAAAATTTCTTAACAGTGAAGGTGACAGAGCACTGGAACAGATTGCCAAGAGAGGTTGTGGAATCTCCTTCTCCAGAGAGCTTCAAAACCTGTTTGGACTCAGTCCTGTGCAACATGCTCTAGGTGACCCTGCATGTGCAGGGTGTCGGACTAGATGATCGCTAAAGGCCCTTTCCAACCTTAATGATTCTATGATTCTGTAAGTCATAGAACCTTGTTTGTCTTTACCAAGCAGTCTCACAGATTTTGGTGAAGCTGCTCTAGATTTATGAACTAGATAAGAACAGAATTTGTGGCAGGAAAGGGGAATGAAGTACACTCATATTCTGATACTTTTTTTTTTCTTTCAATAAAATCACACTTTTGTCTTCTTTTTTTTTTTGCTTTTAAAAATATAAAGCACTAGCATAGGACTCTTTCCATAGCTTACCTAATAAAAATGAATATAAACAAGCACATTACTCCACCCTAGCATCCCCTTTCAGGCTCCCAAAATTGCAGCACTCACACCACTCAATGCCAGTTCAGTCAAAAGCATCTCTAATGGAAATATTTTCACATTGGATTGTAGCTGCACGAAGAGTAATATTTTATTAACTGTGTGAACAAGAAAAATGCATATTTTAATTTACAATAGAATAAATAATCAAATCTGTTTACTAAAGAAATGTAACATTTTTAAAAGAAGTTTTTTCTTTCATATGCTTTCTTTCAACTTCATTCCTTCTATGGGATATAAATAAATTGCTATCATGTGTACTTATTTCATCACTTACAGAAGACATCAAATATGTTTTACCGGGTATTGCTCAGCCTCTGCATCCTGTTTACGTTAACTCAGCTGTAGCACCAGCCTATTCTCAATTTTCGTTATGGTACTGGAGACCTAACTTCCTATTTCTACCTTTTTTTGAGTGCTTATCTTAGCGCATGGCTGTGCTAAAATCCATTTTACATTATATGTTGCTTTATCTAAAACACAGGACGCTGATTAGACTTTAGAAGTACATGAATTTTCTTAGAAAATACGAAATTGTCTCACCTACATCCTACAAAAGTCTGTTAGGAAAGCTGATACAGTTAAATACGTATTTTAGCTTTGCTCATGCAAACTTAAGTAGCCTTCAGCAATTTCCTTTCTTATCTGTACTAATTCATTAATCCAACACATAATTATTTTAATAATATAATGACGACATGATGCTGTTCTAGAAAGCTATCTGGGACTCATTTTAAAAATAAGCTTTGTCAGTTCTTCCACAAAACAGTAAAAGGTGTGCTATGATAAAACCCAATCAGCCAAAGTAACATTTTTTCCACTTTATAGCAATTTCCTTCAGTTTGACAGATTAGAAACTTAACAAATCCCTCTGAAAACAATGTTTTCATTTTTTTTCACATCAGTAAACAGAGGCAAAGAGAGATTGACTCAAGCGTGAATTAAATTCGATCACCCATTCTAAACATTTTATTTTACTCTCTTTTCATAAAGCATCTCAAAGAATAAGGAAATTATACTTGATTTTTATTTTCGCAAGTTTCAAAAATCTACTTTCCTTTTATCTACACAATCTGAAAATCACTTGAAGATACTTAGAAGATTAGGTTGACAGCTAGTTTAATGAGAAAGCCCATCATCAATAGACATTAACTTTTCTGGATTGAAAAGAACAGTTGGAAGAAAATAAAAATCAATTTAAATCTAATAGAAACAATAGTAAATTCTGGACTACAGTGTGGTTCTGAAATCTGTCTATGCACATAGGTGAGTTTACATCATATTTGAATTCTTACATTTGAAGCAAATTTTATTTCAGAAAGAACACAAATCTGAAAGTGAGCGCCATTTACTGTAATGACTATAATCTCTGAAAAGTGAAACAGCTGACGATAGGATAGCATAAAAAACTATTCAATTAGAAATATTTTATGGTAAGGCTTGTCTTTCTTGTATTATTATTATTATATCTTCCCTACCCACTAACAAACTTAAAACATTTTGAGATGGATTTTGTTCAAATGTTATCACGCTTTTGTTAGACCTGCCTTTGTAGGATTTTGTTTTTACATGTTTATCTTCACTTACCATTTTTTTCGAAATAAAAATTTCCAGTTTATATGAAATACCATTTATTTATTTATTACTCTATATGTGTTTTGTATCTCTGATATAAGAAACTTTTACTTAAAAAAAAAAAGCTATATTCAATAATTTTCCTCTTTCTTTCTCTACTAGTAAAGAATATGGGAATTGTCAAGAAACAAGACAGAGAAACTGTGATCATATCGTACTGACTGACACTGAAGACAGAAAAGGTAGTAGGCAAATAATAAATATGTTTGTATTACTTCAATACTATATACATAACATACTTGGCAAATATTCACCAGGTAAATTGTGGGCCCAAATTGAAACATAACCACTGAATGAATCCGGCATTCGATTCTAACAGCAGTGCGCTTCCTTCACACTCTTACAGCTATTCCTTCAGTACTGACCCAGCTATAATGATGAAAGCTATTAAACCACTAACATATTTTCTTGCAATAAGATAAATATTTCTTACATATGTCCCATTCAAGTACAGACGAGGCCCAACTCTACTTAGTTACTGAGATCTTACATGATCCTACCTCAAGCACAAAATCATTTAAACTAACTTGCTCATTAGCTTTGTTAACATGATTAACATGTTACCTCTTGTTAATTTTATGACTCAAAGAAGTAGGCATTCAGTGTTGCTCACTTCTGGAGTTTTAATAGTTATTTCTTTTTCACTATTATTATAAAATGAAACAGTAAATGAAATATTTTATAACAATCTTTTAAATATATCTATATATGCATACTCTATATGCACATACTAGACAGAGGGGAGAGTAGTGCATCTATAATAATTCAAATTATTACCTCAGGTCTGATAATGTGCTCAACACTAATTACCATCTAATGACTAAATTATTAATTCAGATAGACATAACTTATGATTGGAAATTCTATACTAATTTTCTCTTCTGTTTTGGAGAATTTGTTCCCTAGTGAAGATATTTTGCGTGGAAGCATCCTAAAAAGACATACGCTGGCACTGCATCACATGTTAAGTTGAAGTGAATCGGTTTAAGTCCAAAGCACTACCCAGGGTAGTAAATCTTGCTGAATGTCTGCATTTCTCAGTCTGTGTACAGCATCATGCTAACATAGCTTATGGGTTATCAGTGCCACACAGGGTTTGCCAGCTCCAGGAATGCACAGCATGAAGGCAATCGTACAGCTTCTGAGTCAGACCTAGGTTGTGACTGGCCATCACGGACTACAGGCATAAAAGGTTGGGTCTGTCTGCACAGACACGCCCAGACCTGTCCTAGTAAAGATTTCAAAATAGCTGTATTTTATGATCTTGAAATAAGTATAATAGGGCCAACTTCTACTCTTACTTAGACAAGAGCAAGTCAAAAATAACTGATTTTTCCGCATTTCACTTGTTGATCATTTACTTCAGATCTGCTTCTACAGATTTATACTACTGTCAATGAAAGCAATATCTGATCCTATAGCTTTGAGATGGCAGAAGCAACTTAGGTGCAGAATTGTCGCAGATGCATCTATTTTAGAAGATTCCAGCTCAACTTGTACTAACATTTACCATTTAGATATCAGAATAAAGACAGACAGCCAAAAGTTCTAATGCATGGAAAGGGATTTGCTGAATTATTACTATATTATTACATATAATGATGTTGATGATGACGATGATTATTATTATCGGTGATTTTAGTGATTTGATTGTTGTGAAGATGAAGGACTAATAAGGGTGGCTAGAACATGCCCAGGGAAGGTTAGCCATTAAAGATCTCCCATAGGTCTGCCCTCCACATCCTAATACAAATTTTTCCAGTTTTATTCTTCAGTTTCAATCTTACCAATTAAAAAAGAATTTTTCCACTCTGTTTTAAATGAGTAAAATAATATTTTACCTTCTTATTTTCATTCTTTATTTCCTTATTTTCCCTCAACTTTTTAGATTCCACTTTCTAAAGATTCTAAAGATTTTAAAATTAAACTTTCTTTGCATATCAGCAACATCTTGATATTAATAGTGTTATCAAAGCCATCTGACAAAGATCAGAAGCAATCTGTTTTGAAACTAGGTGTTTTGTTTCAATCTGTTTATTTCTGTATTAAGTCTAGGTACTCAGAGTTGTCATAATGACTCAGAGCAAAGTTGCAAAGTCTCAGTTCTGCAAAGAGATTAGTCACTTTGCTTTTTTGCAACTTCACAATATCGCACATAGAAAACCTAGGTACATCTTCAAACTGTGCAGGTAACTTTAATGCAAATTTCTGTAAGAAAAGCAGTCTCACTATATCCAAATTAATGTCTAAGTAGGCCTGTCTTATCTGATATCCCCCCCAAACAATGTGTTTAAGAACAGCCGAAATGGTAATATTAATGTCAATTTATGTTTTCCATAGATAAGGAGTAACTTTTTAAAGAGTTACCACTCTCACCCAAACACTGTAAGTGCATTACAACAATTATATAAGCTGTGTTCTTAATTCATTAGTTATTTCAAGGATTATATATTTAGACATTAAACTTTTTTTTGTACTTTCTGCCATTGGAAATATTGCTTTTCCTTTTTACAGTGTGATGGTATAAGAAGATTTTAGCAAAACTGAGAACCTGTTTTTTTACTATCATTCTAAGCGAGTGATACATTTGAATTCATTTTTTTTAATTGACTGTGTGGGCTGTATCCTTTCTTTAATCGAATGTACATACGTATTTATACATACATATATATATGTGTGTGTCTGAATGGAGGGATTAGCATCCTATTGCATCCTATTGCAAGATTTGCAAGATTCAGAAATGACTGAAACTTGGAATATAAAAATTGAGAAATTAACAAGCAGAATGTTAAGCAAGATTTTGAAATCTGAACACAATTCTTCTATAAACTGCCTGGCAATGAGAGCCATTGCTATGAAAAGCAGTGATATGAATGCATGTCTGGTACTCCTTACCTTCAGGAACTTTAGGACAGAAATGGTGGAGAAAGTCTATTTTGAAAAAAATAAGGGATACTGACAGCTTTACAATATTAAGTAACAGAATATCCGATAACTCAAAACACAATAGTCAGGGAAGCCCTGAAAAGCATTGTTACGGCTTGTGTACTGGTACAACATATTTACGTCTCTGCTACCCACACTCAATATTGCTTAATAAAAAAGAAAGAGCAGGTTGCGGGTGTATGGGAAAATTACTCTGTCCTCCAGCATGTATTACTATAAAGAGAGCTTGAGTTCATCTATGTTGATGTATTAAAAGAAGTATATTATGAAACAAACCGTATTAACAGTGTCACAATTACCTGAAACTTACTATAGGTAACATCTTTTCTCTAAACTTCTTAAAACTGCAGCTAACATGATGAAAATCAAGTAGATTGACATTTGTTCACTAGCCATGTAGTATACCAATCACAGAGACAATACAGATCAGGTTAATCAGTTTTATCTTCTGTACCATATGGCAATATCTTTCAGGCTCTTAAAAACATAGATGCATGATAATTTTGATACTTACCCTTATGATTATTTATTATGCACTCTGTTCTTCATTCTCTATAAAGTGATAGAAAGAAAAGTGTAACATGCACTAAACATGAACAATAATAGCAGAATGGTCCTGACAACAGAATTACTGGAGTCAGAGAAAAAACTCAGTGACAGTCTCCTCTGTTGTTTCAAATTACTGCAACATTTTTTTCAGCTTCATTAGTCCACTCTGTAACAATTTTTAATTTTTGTGAAAATGACTAGTGAATCCGTAAAATTTCTCTCTGAAGAACAAAAGTGGATGTAAAGATCTCATAGGATTGAAATTCAAGCTATATGCTTAGAATTGGACTGCACAATCTACATTCATGTTATGAGCAGCTGCTTACCTAAGCAGTCCTACAGACTAAACTCACAATGTTGATATTTCTCATGAATTGATTTTTTTTATACTATAAGTGTAAAAATGTTAAATATTTAACATTGAAATGAATGATTTCAAGATATGTTTTCTCATCTTCTTTGGATTTTCCTCCTTCATAAACAGAAGAAAATAAATAGCATTCAGTATTTGGTCTCAGATATTATCATTGATGCTATCAAATCAGGAATTCCATATACCTATTTCTGAGTGGGTTACAAATATTGTTAACCACTAGATACAACAGAAGTTTGCAAGTCTGCCTGATCTAATATTAACAAAGGAACGCTTAAACCTCAATTATATTCAGGTAAATCAGTGTTCATTTGTAAAATCAGTTGACTTTAATTTTTGTTAGAAGCCACTGCAGAGTTTAAGTAACAAAATGGATAATGGAAAACAGAACAGATTAACTGGTCATTCTATTATTAAATTCTTAAATTTCACATAAGAAAATATTTATGATTGTTGATTTGTGAATAGAGATAGTTTTTTAAAAAAATAATTACCAAAAATACAGCTTTTTAAAATGCTATTTTACTTAATGATTGCTAGTCTTTCCAGATCTGCCTGTGAGATCTTCACACTCAAACAATGCTTTGCAACCCATGTTGCTGTCACTGATAAATTCCCTCACTGCCACAGTGCTGCTTCTTTGGTTGTGATAAAAAGTAAGTGCCCAGGGAACAAGCATAGTTTCAAGGTGCACTATCTATGAATGAGCTGCAATATGTACTTAACAACACAGTAACAAAGTTGTGTACAGAAGTTGTAAGGCATTTGCGCATTCTACAGCGTCATCATGCCACTCTTCCTGCAAGTCTGCAAGTTGTATTACGTGCACTACGTTAACAGGCAAGTCTCAAACAGCTAATGTTTCCTTTCATGAGCGAGTGGAGAAGTTGGGGTAAATTGGATCGGAAGTAAATATAATCATTATATTGCTCCCTCTGTGTCAACAAGCAGAGCTGACTGGACATGAGGGAGGGAATATAATTCATCTGGCAATGGACCGACAGCATACTCCCCACTTGTGCAATGCTACAGCTCACGGGAAATATGATTCAGAGGACTGTCTCTGAGTCATAACTTCTTTCTGAGCTCCTTCTGAAGTGGTGAGGCTAAATCTTGTCCCATACTCGGAACCGCCAGTAAAGCTTCCATCTTATTAAAAATTTTAAAATGTGCCAAGGAGATGAAAAACACTAAGTTTGTTAGGGGGAAATTTCTATTCACTATTACCTCACTTAGGAGTAATTAAATAAGATTAGTATATATTACATTAACAAAGGACAATTGCAATCACTCACTCCTAATGACTTTAAACTGTAAAAAAAAAACATGTTTAATATCTGTTTCTAAAATGTCTGTATTGTCCTGCTACACATTTAAGATGATATACATAATCATGCCTATGGAAAGCAGAGCCATTTATTAACAAAGTTTATAAACACCTTATATCATCCAAGCATCAGACAAACACCACTAAAGATTGTTATTATGCAAGACCACTTTGAACAATCATTTTAGCAGATTTGCTATATTACCCTTTAAGGATACTGGGAGGGAAACTCATCTGCTAAAAATTAACAGATAATTTCTTTTGAAACAGCATCATAATTCATTACAGATTAAAACTGGAAATAACTTGTGATTTTGTTAATAACTAACATTTAAATCCATGTTGGAGAAAGATCATAATCTAATTTGCGTAGTAAAGGTCTACACTTGTAAATATGCTGCTTTATTGCAAGTAGAGAGGTTGAAACCATTCTTTTTTAACTGTACTATAATGTGTCTTTTTTCTGCTGTTCCGGAGTCTGCTAACTATTGAAAACATTGGTAAGCTTTCCAAATAATTCATGCTAAGCATAACAAACAACTTTCTTTGTTATCAAGGACTATAAATAAACATTAACTATCATTCACATGTGGGTCGTGACAGAAAAAAAGTCTAATTCTAAATGACACAATTTCTGACACCCCAACTCATTTAAAAGAATATTGAAAGCATCATGAAATATATCAAAAATCTAGCAAATTACCACAGAAGTGTACAAACCTTAATGTACACTATGGGAAAAGATAGTGCTGAGCATTATTAGGCACTCAGCCTGAAGCATAAGTGTTTTCATCATGCTCCCACTTCAGGTAATGTTCCTATTGGCTCGGTCAGACTGAGCTCTCCTGTATAAGATTTAATGCTTATCTATAGTGGGAATTTTTTATTCGGTTATATTAGGCTGGAAAAAATGTAGTGCAGGTACCATGCTGCTATAACGTAGGTATCCTATTGGCACAAAGCATCTTTACTTGAATTTCTTGATTATTTTCTGAGGCATCTCCAAATCTAGAACATGAAGCGGTATTTTAACTTACAATTTCTGTAGCCAGCATAAGTTGAGGATGAACAAAAGGAAAACAAAATTCCATACCATAGGCATATCCAGAGTTGATTTTAGACCAACTTAGCAATGTTAATTGCAGTAGCATGCAATAGCATGTAAACAAGAAAAACATGCAAAAAAAATTCCATTTTTTCCTGCAGGTATCTAAAAAAGCCTCTATAATGTGAGAAGCAAAGGAGCTTTCACTCTTTGTTGTTGTTGTTGTTGCTGTTGTTGTTAATGGACCAACCACTGCAATTACTACAAGCTATCAGCTAAAGGAACACTGAATCATTTTACATTAAGCTGGCAGCAGCTCTACCATGGAATTTGGCCATGTTTGTCAAAAAGCAGTAATAATAGTAAAATCAAAATATTATTTCTGTCTGATAGAAGGTCCAGTATCCTTAAAGGAGGATTATACTACCTCTATATGACAAGTGGAGATATTTATGAGCTGTCACTCAAAGATACTCTACAGCAAAAATACCAGTCCAACTTTTTAAACAGAAACAGATGAAGGGGAAAAAACAAGTGGGACTACCAGATTCTTTATGGAATAGCATTCTTTACGCCAGGATTCCTTTTTAAAAATATCTTCCCTGAAGTTAAATAATCTTTCCTCTTCTGATTAGTACTTTTCTTAAGTTCAGTTGATTATCCATTGCTCTATTATAAAAACAACACAATTCTAAAAAAAATCTGATTCTATTCTGTAATCTTATAAAACAGGAGATACTGGAACTCTAAATAAAAAACTAATCAATTAAAATAGATGCACACCAACTTTTTCCTAACTCAGTAGTTCATACACGTACAAAATAGGCATAATTTACAAAATTGCATAATAAAGAAGGATAATTAAGTCACAGATTTGGAATTCCCACTGGAATTATTTTCAGAAAATTATTTTGATGACCATGCCTAGATTCAAAATTCAATCTAATTATGCTGTGCAAATCAAATATAGCTTTTTCTATCTGGTACCAAAAAGAAAGGACAAATTGTGTCCATAAGAATAAAGCACAGAAGCTAAGTCAAAGTGATGCAACAGAAAACTGTTGACAGAACATTCAATTTATGAAGTGTGGCTGTTGTTAAGACAAGCATATACATACTCATCCCCTCACAGAGATATTGCTGGGGAATTTCAGACTAAAAACAAGTGGATTCCCAACGTCATTCAAGTAATGATACTCCAAGATTTAAACTGTCATCAGAAAAGGAAAGTAAAAGGACATCTGCAAGGGTACTTTGTAAACTTCTATTTTCTACCTCTACTGCTAATGTAACCCCCTATTTTCAGGAAAGGAAGACAGAAATTACTTGTAACTTCCCAAATTAAAAAAAAAAAAAAATAGTGAGGCAAATAATTATATTTTTTTTAACTTAAACAATTTTACATGCAGGGATGGAAATAACTGGAAAGGCTGCACCACCCAGCAAAATGCTGAAAATTCTAATTTATGAACAGCCTATATGACATTAATTTCCACTGACTAAATTTTTAAAAAGAATGAATTAAAGAGATACAGGTTTATTTTCATACTGACATATTTTCAATAGATCGAATATATTAGCAAAGAAGACAAAGACTCATTCACAGTCAGTTTGGGGAAAAATGTTCTGCTTCTAACAAAATAAACCTGTCTGCTCACAGCATATTTTTTTTTTTAAATTGACATTTACTGAACTCTTTTTATTTACAGTTATACAAATGGATATCTTTTACATCTGTTCCACCATGATATTCTCCAATGACAATATACTCTCAAATAAAAGTTTGGTTGCTTAACTTTTTATATCTTACTGACATTGATATATAGCTAAAAACTGTATTTTGCAATGGTATGTATGGTATTTTGCAAAGGAAGGACATATTTATGCTTCTTTCACTAAAGCAGTTGTATAGTATTTTCATAGTAAAGAACAACTATTCATAAACTGGAATAAAAAATAGGCAGCATAATCTTACTATTCATTCCTGATCCAGTGAGAAAATGTTTTGCAAATTTGAGCATATGCCTTTGAAAAACAGCACTCTGTGGCTCTTTTCACTGCATGGTGACACTATCCCCAATTATACAACAGTAAAGAAACCAAGCATCTGAGTATTTTCTGTAGACAATTATGCAATAGGATTAGATAGATGGTGAAAGGGGTATAATGGAACAAGTAAACAACTAGATGTTCATTATCAGAGAGGTGTTTAGCACTCGCAGCTCCCTCTAAATTAAATGGAGTAACTCTTTTCAATAGGTCTGCCTTCAATCCTTGTGCTTAAAAAATCTTAAATTCAAATCTACGTATTTTCATAAATAAGTCTCATAATAAATGCTGTGAAGATATATTATTTCAAAACAGGAAGGAATGGAGGAGAGAAATTAAGAGTTCATATGGCTGCATGAAAAATGTACTTTTGGGGGACTCTGGTTACATGGTGGATTCTACTTTTTGACAGGAATAAAGGAAACCCTCAGGTTGTCTCTCAAATACCTCTTTTTATTTTTAATAGATTTTATCCTCCAAATCAATCTGAGAAAGGGATGAATTATTTTTTGGGGTTAATCTGTTTCAGTTTACAGCCTTACTTTTACATTTTTGTCCCCCAAATCTTATTTAATCTGCCTAGATCTTGTTTAAATAATCATTTCATTTTCTCACTCTACTGACAAAATGAATGGGGAAGTTTCCTTGTTTGTATAATAACCTAATGATAATCAAATATTATAAAAACTTTATTCCATTGAATTTCTTGAGCTAACTTTGCCTCAAGTGAAAATCACAGTATGTCCATATTAAAGAACAGAACTGTTCAGAACTTAACAAGATGAGGGTACATTGGAGAGCCAATGAGAAAACGAGACCTTTAAGGAACGAGTTTGGGCCCTAAAAATGTATTTGCAAGAAGAATTATATTAGTTTGTGTACTAAGTTAGAATATTTAATAAATTGTTAGCACTGTAAACAAATTTACACATACAGCTAGTGGAACACTGTAAAACAAAGAAAATTAAAAATGATGAGGCCAAGATTTCGCTCAAAATTTGCTAGAAAAGTGTGCTGATAAATACTTCTGCGATATTTTTACTCAAAGTTTATACTGATGGTTATTGGGAATTCCTTTCCTTTTATAATGAATTATCTGCACATGAAACCAAACTAGTATTTTATTGTACTACTCAACACAAGTGATTGTTATTTTTAACCTTTTTCAGGTTATTGTTTTTGCAGGTTAGGATGGGTGGAATACAGGTTGGTGATAACTAGAGGAAATGAACAATAAATCATGCAGCATTGGGTCTAAAAGTACTTACCTCTCTGCATCTTAACTGCAGTAATAGTACTGTTCTTTGTGAAATTTCTGACACGTATAGGAACTCTCTTTTTTTCTCTCAATATTTCTGTGGCAGATGGCACATATTGCTCCACATTTGGCACAGTAATACAACCACCAATCACTTAATCATTGCATATTATAAACATTACAGCCACTTGTGGAAACTATAATGAAAGCAACTGTCGATCCAAATTTCTGTTCTTTTACAGCACCTGCCTTAGGCAGGCACTTGGTAGGAGAGAATGAGCAAATAAATGAAACACAAAGCAAACATACCTGCAGCTCTAAGAACTACACATTCTTCTAGTTCAGTGAAGATCAAGAGACATGAAGAGGGGATCTTGATTTTCCTTTCACTTGCTGGAAGAAAATGGAACTACAGTTAGGGAAGTATTTGCTGCTGAGCTATGTTGATTCCTGTAAGTAAAACTTTTCAGTATTATATTTTTCAGTAGAAAACTGACTCCATATAGGTGTTGACTTCAGGGAGTAAACTAAAGCTATGTGCTACATGTAGAAAATAATTTCAGTAATATTATATACTGACGGATATTCTTTTATATTCTAAATAACTTACAAAAAATAGAACATCAATATAGAAATTTGATAACTTTTATTAGTTATAACTGTCAAGAACTCCAAACATTTATTTGAAGAGACATTAAGCAAAATAGTTATTCTTGCTATCAATGTTGGGAAAGTATATACAAATTAAACATTAATGTGTCATTTTGTGTAATTCCAAATAGTCACATTAAAAAGTATATAAAAAAAATAAGTTTTCAGGAAGGGTAAAGCACTCTTGTTAAGCCAGAAAAAGCCCACAATAAAAATGTATTTCTAATAATCCTGCTCCCTGTAGCTACTTGTGGTTTTGATTGTACCTGACCCCCACAAATTTCAAGATTATCAAATTATGCATATATTATTTTCTCAATTCCCTAGCTAAAAAGTTGCAAGTGTAATGTAATAATAATTAAAAAAATTAGAAAATACTTTAAAAATACATTTCCTTTTAGATCCAGAGAGAGCTTATTTGTAGTTACCATTAAGTAAGCCCAGAGAGGTTGATGAAAAAAAAAAAAAAAAAAAAAAAAACAGAAAATGCAAACCCCTTCTTTTAAAATGTTTCCTTTCTTCCTCCCACATGTATCCTTCAGCAATCAGGTGGACTGAACACAGTTCATCTCATTCTATTGTTTTCAAGTATGAATATATTTAATTTTAAATATATTTTAATATGAAAATAGTTTTGATATACTTAAAGCTTTCTATTTTCAAATATAGAAAGAAATTCAAGTAATATATGGAAACATCCAAATAATCTGAACCCCACCCAACTGAGCTATTAGGTAGAAAATAACAAACAAACAAAGGAATATATTAAAAAACAAATGAATTCTATCAGAAGCTATCAATAATCTAGCTTATCACAGGATACCACTGGAGGTTGAAACCAATGTTATTCGTGGATTTAGCTGTGCATTTTCTTACTGACATGTTTGAATTTCTTTTAAAACTAATCCTAGTCGCAGTTACCCTCTGTTTAGAATACTTGTTTGGGGAATAACTACATTTCTGTAGTTACAATTTATTCACTGTATTGCCAAACCACTTAGAAGCTATAATCATGGACAAGGACATATTGTTAGATGCTGTAAAAACACTGAACAAAAAGGATTGCTGTTTAAGGTATTATTGGATGGAGAGAGACTAAAGTACAAAGAAATTATGAAATAGCAAGTATACAATTTGGGTGCCAGCTTCCAAATGACTATTAACTTCTGAAGACTCGGAAAGAGAAAGAAAAAAAAAAAAAAAAAAAAAAAAGCTGTGATGTTTATAGTGTTTTCTTTTCCCAATCTGAGAAGCAGAATGAGAGAAAATACAAAGATATTTGTCCAAAAATTTAACGTCAGTGGGGGAAGTTGGTATCGTGAATCGGTAACAGCTGAAATCTCAGTAACGAATCATAGATGAGGTTGACGCAGACACCGAAAGTATTTGGGGAAAAAAAAAAAACAAAAAAAAACCTTTGAGTGACAGGGGAGGAAAGCCACTATAGAGATATATGGTCAAAATTACTGCCTGAGAAAATGATTTTTGCTGTTATATTATGAAAAAAATATATACTTTTACACTTACATTAATGATTTTTACCAACTCCTATCTCTAATTATATATAACTTTGGGGGAGAAGGCTTTTATTAAAAATAAGAAGATAGCAGTAATTTCTCCAGTGGAGAACAGTCTCCCTGATCTCCACTGTCAAGCAACTACTACAACACTGCATTACAGTATAAAGAAAATTGGAAAGCTGTTGTCTTCTTGGTCATTTAATTTTGTGGCCAACGTGTCAGAACTGCCAGTTTGCTCCCGTGCCAGCTCACTGCCTCTCTCTGGAGTACTGAGACAGTTGTCAAATAAAAGAAAAATTTCAGGGAAGAAGCAAACATTATGAAGGCAGGTAAAGGGCTGGGAAGAGTTCCATGCCCTCAATGATGGCACAGTTTATGAATTACATTTGTACATCTGATAACTTCTGGCCCTGTATTTTTAAAATATACTTACTCTTTTAAGTGGTAGGGAAGAGAAAGAGGATTTTATGGTATACAAATGTCCACTGACAAACTGATTTCAGAATAAAAGCACCTTGCTCCTCACTCCTCATGTCTTGGTCTAAACTTTGCAGATTATGTCAACAGTTTGCCTTAGCATCACAGCGTGAAGATCCCATATCACATCAAAATCACAGCAGACTGCATTGGGCAGCCCCAAATTCTGAAAAATGTCAAATGATACAGTACTGCATCAAAAGTAAAAATGGAGTGCTGCACCTTAACAAAAATAGCCTCGTGTCAGACGCTGCAAAACTTTTGCACCCTTAAAAAATAGTCTGAAAAGTGCCAAACAGACAGGGTTGCATTAAAATACGTGCATCTAATAACAAGAGCGTGGTCCAGCGTTGAAATGGTGGGATGCGACCAAAACGCCACAAAAAGAGCCAGGCAGCACCTCAGAGGAGAAGGGCAACGCGGTACCTCAGAGCTCGCGCGCGCCGCTCGCCCGCCCGGCCGCGGAGCCGGCGCGGGTCAGCCCAGCTCCAAAGCACCTCACTCTGCCAGGGGGCCGCTCCAACTCCCTTACCCAAAGTGTGCGGCAGTCATTTCTAAGAGCAGCAAACCGCGCAGGCGAGAAGCAGCTCTCTGGGAGACTCCTCGCAGCGCTCGACAAAGCGTCGCCCTGCCAGGGGAAAGGGGTAGGAAAGGGGGTTGGGGACAGTCCCTGCGAGCAAACAGAGGCGTTGTGCGTAAACGGGCATAAGCTCAGCAAAGCGGACGGGCAAGAGGCTTGTGCTGCCCCGCGAGCCTTCTCGGGGCTCGCTGGAGCTGAGGGGAGGTTGGAAGAGCCGCGACTCCCTTTCCGCGGCGCCCCAGTGCGCAGCGCCCGCTGGGCTCCCCGCTGCCGCCCTTATCCCCCGTCCGTGGCCGCGTGGCGGCCGCGACCGTTGGTTTTGCACTCGGCTCCAACAGTCGCCCGCGCGCTCCCGGGTTGTTTACTTCCTCCGCGGCGCGCGCCCGCTCCCCCCGCCTCCCCGCTCGCCACAGCCCCGCGCGCCCGCCGCGCGGTCTCGCCGGCCAATCAGAGGCGCCCTCCGGCCGCGGCGGGGAGGGGAGGGGGGGCTGAGGGGGCGGTGCTTCTTTCAAAAAAAAAGTCAGGAGAAGGCAACGTCAGCGCTCATTGGGCGGGACCGCGGAGCGCTGCCGCTGATTGGCTGCGCCGCCTGTCAGTTGTCGCCGCACCCCGCCTTCCGTTTCACTCGCGCCGCCGAACACCTACGGGGTCCCGTCCCCGCCCGCCGGGCTCGGTGTGGGAGGCGCTGATTGGACAGCGCGCCTGCCCCTCACCTCCACCGCCAGTCAGAGAGCTCCGCCTCCTTCCCCGCGCGCCCGTCCGAGCGCAGGGAACGTCCCCCCGCACCGTGGGGATCCCCCCTCCTCCCCGCACTGCCGCAGTCTCTCATTGGTCCTGCGGGCTGCCCATCCGCCGCAGCCCCGCCTCCCCGCCAGCAGAGCCTGCCTGATTGGCTCACTCGCGCAACGGCTGCCGCTTGCTATTCGCTCGCGCCCTGCCACTCCGGCTCGCGCCGCGACCCCGCGCGCAGGATCGCGGGGTGGGGAGGGGGTGAGGAGGGAGCTCTGGCCGGCCCCGCCCCCGCCTCCCTCCGGCGCGCGCCCCCGCCCTCCGCGGCGTCACGTGATGTTTTCGCCGTGGTGCCGCCGCGGCCGCCTGCGTGAGCGCGAGTAGCCGGACGCGGCGCGGCCGCCG